>CAKNXH010047714.1:0-19054 GCA_932178445.1 Andricus quercusramuli
GAGTGTCCCACCTGCTCAGGAACCTGTACAGGATCCTTCATAGATACTTTTTGCAAATGTGTCCCACATCTACGATAATACAGGAACCTGTACAGGTATTTGAATATCCAGGTTCCTGTACAGGAACGTGCGCAGTTTCCCTCGCAGGATCCGCGGCAGGAACCGGTGTACCAGGAACCTACGTACGCTCCTGTACAGGAACCTGTTCAGGAACCTCCAAAGGAACCTGTCAGGTTCCTGCACAGGTTCCTGTACAGGAATTTTCAGCTGGGTACAGAGAAGCTGTAAATTCACAAGACAGCAACAGCTGATTCAACTCGATTCAAGCTGAGTGAAAAGTACATTAAGATAAGGATGTATATGAAGTAATTGAGAGACCTGAGGCTACTAGTGAAGGGAAGAAACCTAATATCACTGATTCCCGATGGGTGTTCAAACGAAAAATGGAGGAGTCAGGAGAGACCAAATTTAAAAGTAGGTTAGTTATTAGGGGTTACAAGGACAGAAATAAATACGAGTTGAGAGAGACTTATGCCCCGGTATCTAGGATACCATTAATCAGATCCTTTTTGGCAATAGCTGACAAATATAACCTAGTACTAAGGCAGCTCGATCTTGAAACATCATTCTTGTATGGGGAACTGAGTGACGATATATTGATGAAAATACCAGAAGCTATCATGGTTAGTAGGGAATTTAGAGAGAAATATGTTTGGAGATTGAAAAAGTTACTAGGCTTTATATCAAGTGATATGGATCCCTGTGTATTTATTAAGGAAACGAAAAGAGGAATAATAATAGCAGTACTCTATGTCGATGATACACTACTGGGAGGTAGCAACGTTGAAGGGATTGACGATGTGAGCTTAAGACTGGGTAAAGAATTTAAAGTTAAAGATATGGGTATTCAAAAAGAATTTCTGGGTATAGAAATAGAACGTGACGTTATGAATCAAACGATTTAATTAACTCAAGTCAAGAAAACATGTTGAACCGCTTTGGCTTCGCAAAGATCAGACCAGTAAACACTCCTATTATATCAAGTCAAGTAGCCAATAAAGAAAGAAAAACAAGAGAGACTGGAGATAAGAACTCAACAGTAATTAATAATCGTCAGTATCGAGAAGATGTAGGTTCTTTACAATATCTGGCTAAAGTAACGCGACCAGATATATCATTTGCAGCCAATGTTTTGAGCAGACATCAAGTTAATCCAACTTGTCATGAATGGAGAATGGTTCAACGAACATTTCAATATTTGGCTGGAACAAGGCATTATGCATTAAGATAAACAGCTAAGTTGGATAACATGCAGGCTTACTCTGATGCCAGTCTATCAGACTGTGGCGGATCTTTGACTAAGTGTGGTTATGCAATACAGTTGTTAAGTAATACCGTCGCTTGGAGAACTCACAAGCAGCAAAACGTTGCAATGTCTACATGTCAAGCTGAATATGTGGCCATGAGCGAAGCTTGCCAGGAAATTATGTCATTACATAATTCAGTTTGTTTCATCTTGAGAAAGGAATTATATCCGATTGAATTGTTTTGTGATAATATGGCAGCTCAGGCCTGTGCTAATGTAGATGGGGGAAATAAACTACGACATATGGTAGAAAGACGCGAACATCATGTTAAAGAATGTGTGAAGATGTGTGCAGATGTTTTTGCCAAAGCTTTTTCTGCCATACCCGTGTTTATTCTCAAAGCAGTAGTCCGAATGCGGCCATTATTCGCCGAGTGTTTTTGGATCTCGGTGGGTTTTCGTTGTTATCAACGTTATGAGATTATACCTCTCATGTGCCAAGCATACATATCGCACAATAAATGACGTCCTCCTTTGTTCATCAGGCAATGTGATCCTCACTCATTCTGCCATTCGGCCGCCTCCCTAGCAGGCTAGGGTGTACGGAGCGATCCCTCTAAGGTCATCAGGTAGATGCACAGATTCGAAGCACTGTCCTGGTGTGTGATGCAAGTGTATGTGTGTGTGTTCATTAATCGAAATCGGCCAGCGACCATCGAGCGTGGTGCCCCCTGTAGGAGCCCCCAAGCGAAAGAAGAACGCTGACTCATTTTCGAGTCTTCACGGAATGGGCTTCGACCTCCAAGGCTAGTCACCTAGACATGGAGCCCCACCTTGGTACGATACCAGCTGACATCTAATAAAGTTTTGTTATGTTACAAATGTGTAATTGGATGATGATTATCGATACATTAAAGGGGAAGCGAGTCAAAGACTAAAGATCAGTTGGACGTGTAATCAGATGGATGGTGTAAGCTCCACCGTGAGCATTCGAGTTGATTTGATGTCGTTATCTGTGTAAGTCGAAATTACTGATGTAATATGTATGAGGGCACTGATTGAGAGGGAGTGTGAAAATAAACAATCAGTGACTCCTCTGTCGCTGATTGCATGTGTGTGCGTGGTGGAGAGGTCCACAGTCTGGGGTGTGCCGAGCGCTGCAACGAGCAGTCAGTTCTGAGCGAGACGCTGTCTTGTAAAGATGTATCTGAGAAATGTTCTCAATTAATAGCTTAATACTGTTGCTGTATCAAGCCAATTATTTCACCTCCAACACCTGTCTCTAACAAAGATAAAAGTAAACTTTCTTCAATACATAATCAGTAATTGAATAATTTGGTGATTTTAAATTACTACAATTTTAGAATTCTAAACTTTCATGTTGAACACTAAATTTTGAATTTTTTCCTTTTATAGATTTTAATTTTTCAATTAAAATTTAGTTTGTTGAATGTTGGAAAGTTTGATTCACAATTTTGAAATTATAAATTTTCAAGCAATATAAATTTACTTCAAATGATTGAAATTTTAAAGGGTTTCAATATAAAGAGTTTTCATCTGTATTACAATTTTTTGTGACTACACTTTTTTTCAAATAAAGTTCGCATTCGTTTAAGTTATATCGCTCCGGACTAGAAAATATTTCAATCTAAATGTTTACCAATTTGAAATCACATTTGCATTCAAAGTTTTTTTAGAATAATTCAATTTATTTTTTGATTTTATAAAAATTTGTCTAATCATATATGAAAAAACTGTGACTTTCGCAAAGAGAGTATATATTTTTCCGCACCAGGAGGAATCATAAATATTCACCGGAAGGACCAGGAGAAAGCCGGGAGACGAAAATTTAAAAAATAGCGGCCACCTTGACTCTGCAGGCTGATACCAGGATTTAATCGGATCTCTCTTTCTGTCAGGTAAGATAGAGAAAAAAGTGTGATACTTTCAAAATGACTTTTATTTTGATCCTTCTCTCTGTTTTATGAGGTAGACAAAGAGGGATCTAAATGAAAGGCGTTTCGAAAAGATCATACCTTTGTCTCTATCTCACCTGGTAGAAAGAGAGATCCGATACAATTCTGGCATTGGAGTTCCACTGTAGATCAACTCTGTGAATAAAGTCAAATTCGGTTCATTTGGACAAATTCCAAAATCCTACTACCAACGTTTCGCCAACTCTGGCAGCAGCGAGTTGTAGTTGGATTTTATACTGGATTGTACATTTTTTACTTTTTTAACAATTCTTCCATTTCTTGGAAATGATACGAGTATTATTCATTAGGCATTAATTATTACACATTGATTATATTTCTTCAAGAGATTTGTTTAACATTATTACTTTTCCAGATAATTATTTTTCTTAACATGCATAAAAAGCTTACAACTGAGTCATTATTAAAAAACATAATACAATTGTCGCAGCTTCTTTTGTCGTGTGCAATTCAGATTGCAACTTAACTGCAGTGGAGGAAGCAACCAAAGCTTGGTTAAAACACGCTCCCTGGCGAAATCAAGATGACCAAAGTTTTGGAAAACTTTTTTATTTATTTTCTCATTTAATCATTAAAAAAGTGTCGATCAGCTTATTCATAGTGCCTTTCAATCGTGGAAACATAAATGGGATCCTGTTCAGGTTTCCATTTATGATTTCATAACCACTGCACTACTTTTTGTACCGTCGAAATTATAGTAAATTAGACGTCGAAACAATTAATAATACGACGTCGATAAGGTCATTAATTTTTAATTATTAATTATTAATTAAATAATTAATTTATTCCTAGTGGTGCTAGTGTTGTGCTTGCAGTGTTGCTAGTGTTATTCCCTAGCGTTGGGAATGCAAACGATCGTATTGGTAAGCATCTATTTTACATAATTTTGTGACATTCAAAACAGTTAATACTGATATTTTTAGGTTATATTATAATACAAGTTTAAAGTCATTTATGATTATTTGAGTAATCACTGATTATTCTAGCATTAATTAATGTAGTTTAAACTTGATTTGTAATTATTAATTTAACAACAAAACTTTATCTTTCAGTTGTCTCCTATTGCACATTTGAATTCGTGCAAGTATCGATGGAAGGGTCTGTGTCGTCGTACGTGAAGCTGATGAAGAGCTGGAAGTGTGGGCGAAATATAATTAAAATATTCAAAGGCAATTATCATTAATCTTGATTGAAAAGTCAGATAATTGGTTAAAAATGTGTGCATTTTGCTGACAATTTATTTTTGGGATTAAAAACTCAACTTGTCAAGTTAAAATTGAACTATTTGGTTGAAAACTGATCTTTTTGTTGAAATTTCATATTATCGGGTTGAAAATTCCATTATTTTATATAGAAAATTAGTCTTTTAAAAATTCAACTGCTTTGTAAAAGATATATTTTTCTTTATTTAAAATTATTTTTTACAATGAAAATTTAAGTATTTCATTTTTGTTTGAAAATTAATCTCTTTAGTTAACAAATTTAACTATGTGGTTCAAAATTTAGGTAATTTCTTACAAATTTATTCTTTTGGTGGGAGAATCATAACTTTAGTAGAAAATTTATATGTTTATCTGAAAAATGAACTTTTTTGGAATTTCGCTTTTTTGGAATAAAAAACTTATTTCTTAAACTGAAAATTCAACCATTTGGTTCAAAATGAACTTTTTGGATAAAATTTCATATTCTCGGCTTGAAAATTCTACTATTTTATACAGGAAATTTGTCTTGTTGTCTTTAAAATTCAAAGATTTCTTTGAAAAGACAAGTATGCGGTAGAAAATTTAACTTTTTTGTAGAAGATTAGTCTCTTTTCTTACAAAATAATTTTTTTAAGTAAAAGTCAATTTCTTCAAATGAAGAGTTACCTGTTCCATTTATGGTAACAAAATTTTTATTTATTTTATAACTTCACCTATTTGGTTGAAAATTAATGTGGTTTGTTAAAAATTCGTCTTTTCTTTTTGTAGAAAATTAATCCTTATTGAAAAGTCAACTATTTGGTAAAAAATGTGTGAATTTTTTCGAAAATTTATTTCGAGGATTAAAAACTAAATGTATCAAATTAAAATTGGAGTATTTCATTAAAAACTTACTTTTTTGTTGAAACTTCATATTATCGGGTTGAAAATTCCATTATTTTATATAGAGAATTCGTCTGTTTTGAAAATTTAACTGCTATGTAAAAGATTCATTTTTCTTAATCTAAAATCAATTTTTTGGCAATTTAAATTTAAGTATATCATTTTTGTTTCAAACTTAATGTTTTTGGTTTAAAAATTTAACTATATGGTTCAAAATTCATATAATTTCTTACAAATTTCTTTTTTTGGTACGAGATTCATAATTTTAGTGGAAAATTTATATGTATAGTTGCAAAATGAACTTTATTAAAATTTCCCTTTTTTGGAATAAAAAATTTTTGCTCAAACTGAAAATTTAACTATTTGGTTGAAAATGAACATTTTCGTTAAAATTTCATATTTTCTGGTTGAAAATTCTACTATTTCATATAGGAAATTCGCCTTTCTGTCTTTAAAATTAAAAAATTTGTTTAAAGTCAACTGTGCGGTAGAACATTTAAGTCTTTTTATTAAAAAATCATTTTCTAAATGTGAAATCAATTTCTCCAAATAAAAATTTACCTATTCCATTTTTGGTTAAAAATTGTTTTCCTTTTATAATTCACAACTTCACCTATTCGGTTGAAAATTAATTTTTTCGAAATGAAACTATTCCATTTTTGTTCAAAAAATAATCTTTTTAATGTAAAAACTTAACTATTTAGTTAAAAATTTATGTAATTTCTTACCATTTTTTTTTTGTGGAAGATTGATAATTTTAGTAGAAAGTCCATATCTTTGTTTGAAAATTAATTTTTCTGAAAGAGAATTAAACTATTTTATTTTGGTTGAAAAATTAATCTTTTATGTTTAAAAATTCAACTATATAAATCAAAATTCATGTAATTTTGTATAGAAAAGTTGTCTCATTGTCTTGAAAATTCAACAGTTCCGAACCAAATTCAACTGTGACTTTCGTGTTTATTGATCAAAGTTTCGTAGAAAAAACTGCCGGTATAAAGAACAGAAACTTATATTAATCAAAATTGACATAATACCTGAAAATAAAAATATAGAAATAATTATAAAAAGTTATTAGGTCAATTGTCCATGCTTTGACCAATTTTTCTTTGTTTCTTTTCTTTTTGAAATCAAAGCTTCTTTTAGAGAAAACCCCATACAATTTCGCAGGTAATAATGTATAATATATTTTGTAGAAGTTGACCGAATCGGATAAGGAAATTAAAAGCAGAACGAATACAACTTCTGATTGCGTGGAGATACACTTCAGCCATTCATTATCGCTATTGGGAATACGCTGGAGACGTACCCCATTACCGGCCTACTTTGGAATTTTATTCGGCGTTACATCTACGACATTCACACCTGTACCGACGTAGAAAGCTCTTCATAGGATGAAATTGGAGTCCATCTGTGTATCCTAGAGGCCATTTTGAAGAAACTTTTAAAGATGTTACACATCTTCGGTTCTTTTATTATATTCAATAGTCCTAAAATAAAAAGTGGCCTGGTGGTACTTCCCATAAACTACGTTGCAAGTTTGAGAAGGGGGGTTCAAAACATAAATCCAACTTTTTGGGTAGAGGTTTTTTTTTTAATTAAAAGGCTACTATTCTAGTTTTGGTTCGGAATTTAATTTAGTTTGGTAAAAATTTAATAACCTTGTTGAAAATTAATTTTTAGGGTTGACATTTTTTTTATCAGAAAATTTAACTATTTGACTTTTGGTTAAAACTTTATTCTGCATATTGGACAAGTTGGAAAATCTTATTTTTTTATATAAAATTAATTTTCTTGGTCGAAAATTCAACTTTTTGGTTGGAAATTCAACCATTCGGCAGGAAATTCATATATTTTGTTAAAAATCCGTGTTTTGGGTAGAAAATTATCCTTGCTTGTCGATAGTTCAACTTTTTATTTGAGAATCTTATTATAAAATCTTCTTTTTGTATTGAAAATTATTTTTTTTTTTCAAAAATTCATTTTTTTATCAAGGTTCATCTCTGGTTGATAATTAAACTATTTTGATGGAAGTTCGTTTCATTTTTGGTTGAAAATAAATCTTTTGAACTGGCAATAATATACTTTTCCATTTTTTGTTTGAATTTTTTTTTTTCAGTCGAAAGTTCCAATTTTTGGTTGAAAGTTCATGCATTTTATTTTAAATGAACTTTTATGGTGAAAATTCTACTGCTTCGTAGAAAAATCGTCTTTTTGGCTTGAAAATTAAACTATTTGGTTACAAATAATTCTTTTTTAGTTGAAAGTTCAAGTTTTTGGTTGAGAATTCAAATATTTTCTTTCAAATGAACTGTTATGGTAAACATTCTACTGCTTTGTAGAAAATTCATCTTTTTGTCTTAAAGATTGAAAAATTTCGCTTAAATTCATGTCATTTGTTCAAAATTCATCTTTTTTGGTGGAACATTAAACTTCTTGGTCGAGAATTCATCTTTTCAGTTGAAAATTTAATAACTTTGTTACATTTCATTTTCATTGTTAATTTTTTCTTATCGGAAAATTTAACTATTTTATGTTTGGTTAAAACTTTATTCGGTATATTGGATCACTTAAAATTCTTATTTTTTGATAGAAAATTAATTTTCTTGGTAATAATTAAACTTTCCGGTTGAAAATTTAACCTCTCGGTAGAAAATTGACATATTTTGTTAAAAAGTCGTATTTTGGTTAGAAAATCCTTGTTTGATGATAGTTCAACTTTTTTATTAAGAATATTATTGAAAATTCATTTTTTTTTCACTGAAAATGATCTTTTTTGTTCAAAATTAATTTTGTGTTGTTGAAGGTTCATGTTTTTGGTTGAGAATTCAACTATTATGATTTCTTTTTAAATGAAAATTTATGGTGAAAATTCTACTGTTTTGTAGAAAATTCATATTTTGGCTTAAAAAATAAACTTTTCAGTTGAAGAATCATATTTTTGTGTTGAAAAGTCAACTTTTTTGTAGATAATTGGTTTTTTTGGCTTCAAAATTAAATAATTTTGCTGAAAATTTATGTATTTTGTTCAAAATTGGTCTGTTTTGGTAGAACATTATTTACGTTGAAAATTTGTATTTTTTATAGACTATTCAATCTCCTTGGTCGAAAATTCATCTTTTTGGTTGGACTTTTAACAATTTTGTTGATAATTGTTTTTTTGCCGTTAAAAGTTATTTTCACATTCTCATTCGTGAGAGTGTAATATAATTTCAAATAGTTTTTGTCTGAAAATTTAAATAGACCGTTTTTGACTGAAACTGTATTCTGTATACTGTAAAAGTTAGAAATTCAAGTGTTTGGTAGAAAATTCATGTATTTTGTTGAAAATTCGTCTTTTTGGGTAAAAAACTAACACAGAAGATATAACAGAAGTGGATTTTTGTAACAGGTAGTAATTGCGAGGAAATCGCTGTAAAGATTACAATTTGTTTTGTTTTTTTCTGTAAATTTTCTTTGTTAAAAATTTAAATTATTGCTTGAAAGTTCATTTATTTGATAGAAAATTCATACATATTTTTCATTGAAAATTCGTCTTTTTGGATAGTAAATTATTCTTATTTGTTGATGGTTCAACTTTTTGGTTGAGAATGTTGTTCAAAATTGAACTTTTTGGATGGAAATTCAACTTTCTTCTAAAGACCCGCCAGGCTTCAATGACACCACTGATTTAAATGATTGATTATGCTTATCGATTATTTACTTTTTCTAGGGAATATTTATGGAACGGATCACATACAAGGAAATCTTTAGGCAAGCGAAAGTTGTGACCGTTAGCAGTTTAAAAGCATTAAAGTGTTAAACAATTAATAATATTTAATAATATATTCTACGTTTTCTATACAATGTTCGACCGTAATTGTATTAGTTTTTTGATTTATCTGTAACGAAGGCTGTAAAGAATTGTGATTTATGTAGGGATCTCTATAGATATTAGGGTGGGCCAAAAAAAACTTTGAATTTTTTTTCCTTAGGTACCATTAGAATATTGTCAGAAATGATTTTTGTGATTTTTGATTTCCCATTTAAATAACACACGAATTTTTAAATAGTTTTGTTCGATTTTTAATGCGTTTGAACGAATAATTGTCTGGTGAAAATGGAAACTTATTCTTGTAGAGAATTTAACGATCTACAAAAAATGTCTGATATGATTTTTTGCTAAATCATTTCTGAAAATATTTTCATGGTATCTGAGGAAAAAAATATATAAAGTTTTGTTTTGGCCCACCCTAAGATATAAATATATTAAATATAGCAGTGAGTTCTACTTATAGCCCAACAATTAAAATGCGTTGTCACTTATTTAAAAATAAAATTATGCATTTATAACCACAATTTTTAGCGAACCTCGACTCATTCAACATTAATTTGAATATTTCGTTTAATTTTAAGGTTACGTGCGCGTTTATCATTTTTTCAATCCATATACTGTTTTTGAATACGCTATAGAATGTTATACTATAGATCTGAATTACTATGAAATTATACTAATTACATAGTGCGATGACTTTTATCAATTGATGAATAGTAAGAAGTATGTCCATACCAATCTTCAGTAAAAACTACTAATTCGTAGAAAAAACGTTGAAAATTAAATTCATAAAGAATTTTTGCTTACTACTTTCCTTTGTTACGATTTTACACTTTAAATTAGTAATTTTTTATCAAAGATTATTATCAGAATGCTTACTATAAATTAATTGATAAAGGACTCCCCACTGTTTACATAGTAGCCCTTCATACTAGTCCAGATTAGAAAATCAAATTGATTTTTTTATTAATTTTTAAAAATAATATAATAATATATATTTGGCCCTTAGAAATAGTAATTTTAACCATATCAGATTTTTGGAACGACCCTCTGCAATAATCGAATTTGCCCTCCTAAAATATCCATATTGAAATTCCGGGATAATCTAATCGACCATTCCGAGCTGATAGAATGGACTGTATTGAGATAATCAAAGCGGTGATCCAAAGTGTCCAAACCGACCCTTCACAATGACCAGGTTAACACTTTGAGAAAATCGAATCGACCATCTGAGACCATCGAGCGGTCTGTCTAGAGACAATCATATCGACCCTTTGTCATGATCGGGTCAGCTTTCTTGAGATGACCGATTCGACCGTCCGAAATGATCGAGTCAACACTTAGAGATGATCGATTTGAACCTCTTGTTTCAACCTTCTAGAGATAGTCGCTTTAGCCATATTCAAGGGCTGTCCTATAGTTGACCCTGCAATCTGGCCGGTCTGCACATCTAGATGGCCAAACAGACCTTCCATTTTTCTCCGTGAATACTTTGAGGTCTTTGGAGTGGATTTCTCTAGGTACACATATTCTTTATGGAAGCCTGGGTTTCATGTCAAGCAAGCCACTCAAAAGACATTAAAATACTGTAAAAATCAGACCTTAATTTACTAAAATACACTGAGAAACTTTAGGTTAGAAAAATTACTAAAACGGATAGCAAATGGAGGCAAAATGCTTAAATTTTGACATTTTAATACATAAATAATAAGTTATACTATTTTTATAAGAAGATTTCCTATTTGGTAATTGCAATCCTTACTATTCTCTGTAGTAAAATCCGATGTAGAAAAAATTAGTAGAGAAATTAATAAATTGTACAAAAAAAAATAAAAGTAATAAGTATTTTAAATAACATAATATACTAAATATGTAGAAGAAATTACTATTGTCTGTAGGAACACGATGTGAATTATGGACATTTCCTACTTTTTGTAACAAAGGTTAATACCAATTATTAAATTTGGTCCTAAATATTACTAACTGATTTAGCAGAAAGTATCGAGCCTTGGACCGAGCGTGGCCGAGTGCATCTGACGTTTGTCGATCGCCGATCATATTTTTAGGTTGCGAAAATGACATCTAATTTATGTTTCAATGCAAAATCCGCAAAAAACATAATTTAAAAAAAAATATTTACTTATTTTAATTACATTAAAAATTTTGTTGTTTAAAATTATAAAAATATCATGAATATTAATCAATTAAGGATTAAATGAATTAGAACCAATAAACTTTCTATCATTTAGGTCATATGGAAGTTTTCATTCTGAGTCCCACAATGTCTTATAGGTAGATGGATCATCGCCCGACTGCTGTCCCGGAGACGCGTGTTCGATTCCCGCCAGCCTTCGTTTTCTTCTAACCCGATTTTTCTGTTTCAGCTTTATAATATAAAATACTATCTTTTAAGAATATATACATAAATGTAATTTCTAATGTTGTCAATTCTTAATTTAAATAAATGTGAATTATGCGTTAAATGTAGAACATGTGTGTAGGTAGGCTTGTGTGAAAGTTAGCAACACGTATTTATTTTTTTTACTATTCCCACTGTAGCAGATTTTGCTAACCAGTTAGTAATTCGGTGCGCACGGTCCCTGCGCATCATTTTACTACAGCACTTTGTAAATACTGTTATCTTCTACAGATATTAATCCAACAAATTTACTATTTTCTCCTACCAAAATTAGTAAATAGTGCAGACTTGCAGTTTTACTACAGAGGTTAATAAATACTTCAAATGTCTTTTACAATAAATGCAATTGTTTTAACTTTTATTCCAATATATTTTATAATTCTTTAAGTAGCTACGAGTTACTATTGAGGTTAGTAAATATTATTAAAATTTGCTTTTTGCCTCTCATTGCAAAGTTCAGATAGTGAAATCTAGTGTGATTTTTAACAAGAAATACAAACAAAGGTTTCTCAGTGTAACTAAACTTCTGCGAAGAAGGTGTATTTTTAACACCTAGAGAATTAACTCAATGTAGTTTCCTCAAGAAAGCCACTATAGGGAACTTATTTTTTATTATTAGACCAGGAAACCATATCCCTTCAGAGTTAAGCGTGACTAACTTGTTTTTTATTCAAATAACACGTTCGTTCTGCAACATTGCTTTGACCCAGGTAGCTGATCAATCTTTGTAGCAAGCACTCCATGCGAAGAGCTTCACAAGGTGTTAATGTGAAGCTTTCCACGCTGGCCCATTAGTATTTAAGTTCTTTCTTTCCAGGCGTTATTCACTCCACTGACACTCTCTATCATGCATTTATATAAAGTGTTTGTCGCCACACTTTTTCTGTCCTGGTATACATCTTTAGCTTCCCTTACGTCCATGCATTTCCTCATACAAGCTCTTGTGTTTCTATGGCTTTTTGAATCTTTTCGAATTAAGGTCTCTTCACACATTCCAACAATTCTTTTCTCGGTCTGCATCTGGTATACGCTATCATTACCTTACCTAATTACCTACTATTACATTACCATACCTTACCTCCTCGATATACTTGTTTCGTTAGTCGTTCATCTTTCATTCTCTCAGCATGCCCAAAACATCTCAACAAACTTATTTCGTTCTTGTCAAACAGTGTCTCTTTTACACCACATTCTTCAAGGATTCTCTCGTTACTGACATTTTTGAGCAGAGTTTTACCGCACACAACACGCAGGTATTGCATGGCAATCGCGTTAGTCTTACTCTTATCCTTTTCTTGGAATGTCCAGGACTCGCTACCGTACAGCACCGTGAGTGCAAATATAGAATTATATATTGCCATTTTAGCTTTTTCTGATAGATTCTCACTTCTGATAATGGACCCTACTCTGCCGATATCCTTCTTACCCTTGTTTATACACATGTCTATCTCTCCATCTATCATTCCGTCATTGGTAAATAGACCACCAAGTTATACGTACATATTTATCAACTTGTCCTATCCTCACATCGTGTAGGAAAATGTTGCATAATGTTTTCTTACTCTTTCCTTCAAACATCATAATTTTTGTTTTATTCGCGTTAAATTTGAAGCCCATATTCTTCATGTTAATATTCAGTTTGCTCAACACTCTTCGCAAGTTTTTGATTGAGTCTGCTATAACAACCTTATCATCTGCGAACGCTACACTGTTAGGAATTTCTGTAGGAATTTTCAGAGACGCATCAGTAAAGCTTTATGCAGAAACCATTTTTACATTTCCCTGAACAGGAACATAAATTTCAGCAACGGTAACTGCATAAAGCTCAAGTCACATGTTTCAGAAAATTGTGTCACAATTTAGAAATTTCCAGTTACTGCAACTAAAAATTTCAAGTGATTACAAAATTTTTCGGTTCATTAATTTCAATATAAAATATGTAGTCTATATTTGTCCTGACAATATAAATAGTAAGAAAATATCAACGGCTTCTTATGTATCTATGATACAATAGTACGTACAATATGCTCATTGTATCAAATATACGATCAAAATCCATCTTTTATGATAAGATGTTTTTTACACATTTGATTTATTTCGTATATTATATAACCTACACACATGCGTAGTCATTTACATATAAATTTCGCTCATATATAGTCCTTCCGCGTGGAAATGTTCACCATGGGACACGGTGTGCTTCAAGACTGAAAAAGTTGGACTAAAATGGATCCCAAATCTGCTAACGCAAAAAGTTTCTATATCGTTTGGACATTGGAAATCAGCTGAATGGAAAATCCTAGCTGCTACCTTTCGCGAGTTATGTACATTTTTAGATTTTTACATTACAACCTGTACTACAAAGCTTGCGTAATCGAGTTTATTAAGTACAATGCTTTTTTACGTTTACCATTTTTCCAAAATATATCGAAGAAGAGTTTGTGTTGCTTATTTTTTACATTTGGAAAATTCAGTTACCACTTTTAGCTAAACCCAAGACCAATGACGAGGACGTAGTGGCTGAATGGTCCCATTTTGTGTTTTTTTTTCTTTTTAACTTTTTTTTTGTATTTTTTGTATTTTTTATGTATCATATATTGAATGGTATATACAAAAATTATATATTTAATAGTATGGACAAATTTAAATACGTGGTTTTCAACAATATTTAGAAATATAAATGAGTAAATAATGTTTAAAATTATAAATGAAGCGAAGAAAATTCTATTACTGCTTTTAATATCTTTAAGGAGTATGATTTGTGCTGTATACATGTTGCCTTGTAACGTGCCCAGAATTTAAAAAAATCTCGATGTATAGATTCTCCGCTTTACTCTGACCAATACTCTAACCCATTATCTTTTTTCTATTAAACGTAAACTTGCTTTTACGTGAGTAAGAATTACGTGAATTTTTATTGTTGCGGAAAGTTTATCGATGCTTTTCAGAGCTTTATCTAATTCATTGATGTAAGCAACAGGTAAAAATTCAACTTTTCCAGAGGTAAAACAACAATGAACAATTTCATTCATTGCTTTATAAGCAGTAACGTAGGGTATAATTTTGAAAATTCCTACCACTTGATATATTTCCAAATCTATTAGTTTGTCAGCTTCTTTTAATAGGGTTCTACACGCATTTCCTTCAAATGCGTCTCCGTGGTAGTTTTTTTTAGATGAAATTTAGCTTTTTAGGACACAACAAATCTTTATCTTGATCTATAAGAGAAACTAATCCTCTCTAAAACAAATGATTGAACGCTATTAAAAGAAGCTGATAAACTAATAGATCCGGAAATATATCAAGTGGTAGGAATTTTAAAAATGATACCATATGTTACTGCTTATAAAGCAATGAATGAAATTGTTCATTGTTGTTTTACCTCTGGAAACGTTGGACTTTTACCTGATGCTTCCATCAATGAATTAGATAAAGCTCTGAAACGCATCGATAAACTATCCGAAACAATAAAAATTCACGTAATTCTTACTCACGCAAAAGCAGGTTTACGTTTAATAGAAAACAATAATGGGTTAGGGTATTGGTCAGAGTAAAGCGGAGAATCCATACATTGACATTTGTTTAAATTCTGGGCACGTTGCAAGGCAACATGTATATAGCACAAATCATGCACCTTAAAGCTATTAAAAGCATTCAGGCCAACTATTTTACTCTGGATGCCAATTTTCATCCGCCCAATGTCAGGCCAACTTTGTCGAAGTTTGGTCGAGATATTGAAATGATAAATATCGACCAATTTCGTTTGCCGACCATTGTTCCAATATATTCTACCCAGGGATCGGAACTTTTCAGGATGGACCCAAGGTTTAAAGGTTCCTTAAGAGGGCTGGGGACACCCGTGGGAATTCTAAGTTGAGTGTGCGAGAGAGACAGAAATATGATAAGCACGCCCAAAAAGGTGGAGCTTGTTAGTGAAAAAAAAAATTTCGACAGCCAATCACCGTAGGAATATTCTCAGGAAAAAAGGGTACATCGGAAAAAAAGTGTGAAAAAAATTTCCTGCAATAGTCATTATCAGGGGACGGTCGGCCTGCGTTAGGCATTGTCTGGAAACCGGCACCCGTGCGGCGGGGGGTAGTTTGTCGAGCGGACGGTTTTTGGCCTGGCGCGACCTTCCCATTGTTTGAGATTAGACATACCGTAGAAAAATCTAAATTTTGGACATTATCAATTCATTCAATTATAATATACTGCATTAGCCTCTTTATATTATTACGAGTAAATCAAAAAAAGATTGGAAAAAATCCGTTAATATTTTCAATCACAGTTGACCTTTAAATAATTCTTTCGGCTGAATTATCTTCAAAGATCCCTTCTACCTTATTCGTTTACGAATCCAGAAACAATAGTTTCTCACATAATAGCCGTACGAAGTCGAACCACAGTTTGACATGTCGAAAATGCTCTATTTGAATTTTTTTCTAATCGAAACATTTCATTGGGATAGTTTGGAAATGTACTTGATATCCAGTTAAAAATCGGACTGCTCAAGATACTAGAAAAAACATGTTTTTTTATTGAAATGTTACTTTTTAATTGTGAAATAATAGTTACAAACCGATAAATTATTCTTGAAAAGTAGAGTAACTTTGAACAAGCATATTTTGAATATCATCAGTATTCATTAAAATTTTACAAACATCCCTATTCTGCCTTATTTATTTACGAATCCAGACATATGGCATAAGTAATGATTCTTAACAATAGTTTCGGATAAAGTAGCCGCATGAAGTCGAAATAAAGCTTGAAATATAGCTCTTATTTTTTACGTGTTGTATGACAACTGTAATTGAAGATTTATCTTGAAAACATTGCTGCATTAAGAAGGCCAATTGTTTAAATATTAGAGTATATCTTGAGACATCGGTTCTGAATAATGGGACACATACATAATGGGGTGGTAAAAAAATCGTTCTCCGCGAGGTTCTCCGTGAAATGTACGTAGTATACGTTACTTTTTTACTGTAACTCTCATTTCTATTATAATTACCAACAATACATTATATACATAATAAGGTGATTAAAAAATTAAGCCAGTGGAATTAGACATACAAATTTAGTCAATTAACAAAATTCCGAAGGTCTCCAAAGAAATTGTAAAGTTTTTTTTTATATTTTGGACATAAAATAAAATTTTGCGAAACGTGATCGGGTCGGCAATATGTTTGAAAAAATTAATTTGCAAAATTTGCCCCCCATTGCTCGACGGCAATTGAAAATATTTTGCAAACTTGAGTGTGTAATTATAAACTCAGTCTCTGTCCTGTATTAAATTTGCAAAACTTTCGTGAAGCGGCAACATTATTAATCATGAACAAATTATTATTTTGATAATCACTCACAAACGAAAATACCAGGAGTGAGCAAAATGTTGGTTCTGCTTTTTTCCATTGAGAAGAGACTATTTTCTGATTTGCAAAACTAAATACATGACGCAAATTATCGTTTTTTAGATCAACGTTAAATTTTTCGCGATTCGACTCCTAAAATCCCAGCGAAAATCGCGAAGGCTGCGTTTTTGGGTAGCAAAATTTATAAAAGTCGAGATCTGAAAATTATGAAATTTGTAAAACGTTGCTCAGCCGGCAATAATATCAAAATTGCAATTAAACAAATTAGTTACTTCTTTAAACTAGCCAAAAATTACAAAAATTTTGCAAATCGTACTGAGTGATGAACAGCTTATTACCAACGTCATATTACATTTACGAATTGTTTACAACTTGGCAACATTATCAATTGTAAACAAATTGTTATTTTGTTTATCACTTCCCAGCGAAGATACCAAAGGTTTCGCAAAAAAATTTTTCTGCTTCTTTACATTGAGAAGAGACTATTATATGACTTGCGAAACTGTATGCATAACGCAAATTATCGTTTTTTTATAATTAATGTTACAAGCCAAACAATTTATCCTAATGACGTTTGTCTGACAAAAAGAAAATGATCAGAGTTATAGCATTTTCAAAATCCGAAACAACAAACGAAAATGAACATTTTAAGCCAAACAACATACAATATCGAATATATTGTGAAGCGCACAGATTGCATCAATAAAATTTGCATAAATATTGATGATATTACAAATATGCTTGATCAAAGTGGACCTTATTTTAAAGACAAATTTTTCGGCTTGCAAATAATTATTTCTCAAACAGAAACTAGTTTTGTGATAGATTGAGACATTTCAATCGAGATTTTTGCCATTGGCATTCGATTGACAAAATATAAAACTTGGTTTCTTTTCATTTTTCGATTATTATGTTCAATTTTCATCATAGAGTGACTCCTAAAAGTATGTATCATTCGAATTGCTATTGGCATTCGATTGACAAAATAGGAAACATGGTTTCTTTGCATTTTTCGATTATTATGTTCAATTTTCATCATAAAAGTGACTCCTAAAAGTATATATCATTCGAATCAGAATTTCGAGAAACATGCAAATTCGTTGAACGTCAGAAAAGTATTTTTGGCAAATTTTTTGGGAGCTTTAACATTTCGTACATTTCTTTGGTGGCTAAAGAGAAAATTCAGAAATGAATCTGAAAAGATTTTCTTGAGAGTGGTGCCAGATGTGAATTATAGTTAGTGTAGGCCCTAGAACCTGCCGGGGTGAGGAAAAGGGTATGCATTGTAGTGAGTACAATAGCGTGGGCGTGCCTAAATGTCTCCTCAATATTTGGCCGCCAGGATCGGTAGTTACTTGCCTTAAATTTAACACAAAAATGCTGTTCGTTTTCCCATGCATTTTAATATTTATTTAAAACCAATCGTTTTTTCATATAAATTGTTTTTTTTCAGAAACAATTAATCTACGTTTTTCCGTTGTGAAAATTTCGAAATAATCATTACAAGCCGAGAAATCAGCCTTCAAAGTAGGGTAACTTTAACCAATCATATTTTTAATATAATAAATATTAATTCAGATTTGACTACAGAGGAACATACTTTATTCTTTTGCTAATCCAGGCATACCACATAAGTCACATTTTTCACAATACTTTCAGAGAAAATGCGGGAATGCGACATGCCTCCAAATGCCCATGTACACAGCCCTCTTAAGTGTTCGAGACCACACTGAACCCTTTAATTTCTTAAGGGACGATTCCGGACTTGAACCTTTCAAATTTTCTAGGGTCCAGGTTCGAACCCGGAACCTTAAATTTCTTAAGAATCCAGGTCCGAACCCGGACGCTTTAAATTCTTAAATTTCCGGATCCGAACCCGGACCGTTTCAATTCTTATGTCGTCGGCTCCGAACAGGACCCTTCAGGAACCCTTTACCATTGGATTCAACCCAAAAGGTTCCTTGTTTTATATTTAAGAAATTAGGCGATTTGAGAGGGAGAGAGAGAGAGAGAGTTTAAGTAGTAGGGCTATAGGAGTTCTGGAACACTTACCGACCGAGCAGGT
>CAKNXH010047719.1:6146-24731 GCA_932178445.1 Andricus quercusramuli
GCCAACATTTTTTTTATTATTTTTTTTTCTAACAAATTTTTTCCAAAATTTTTTTTCAATCATTTTTTTCACAATTTTTGTCACACAAATTTTTTTTTCAAAACTTTGTTTTTCATTTCTCTGTTGAAAAAATTTCTTTACTCCACTCTATGCAATATAAAATTGGTATTTTGCGTTACCTCCACCTAATAACTTTTTCGGACGGGCGTTGCAAAAAATAGCGTGTGATACATGTGCGCATAAGTGATTGGTAACTCGTGTGATTTCATCTTTCGCCTGCGGGCTTATGCTGCAAATTCACACAATTTAATTGTTCATTTAACTTTTTTAGCAATTTAGGTTATTTTTATAATTTTTTAAATAGTCTTAAAAGATGGCTTGACCTCTTGGCTTCAAAAAAGATCCTTAGCAAAAAAATGGTCCAGTGAATAGTTTCCGAGATATAGGCCCCGATGTGAAGGCAGTCCTAATGCTCGTGCTTAGACCATTCTTTCAACACATTCAAATTCATTCAGAATGACATTAAATCAGCTAATACACAATTTAAGAATGGTTGTCGGCGGGTCAGAGGAAGTTTATATCATTTTTCAATTGTTACAAACAAATAAAAAATGCAAACTACACTTTTCAGAATCGATGTTGATTTTTCTCAGTATGAATGATTCCTTACTATTATAGTTCGTCAAATGACAATAATTATTGATTATTCATGAATATTCCATGAATAAATGGCCAATTTCACCATTGTTAACATATAAACAGTGCATTTTCAAATGAATCAACTACAGACAAATTATTAATTAACGCCTGTCGTCAGCCAAGGATCTGTCAAATCATAGTGTCTACCACGTGGAGGTGGCAGTGCTATTTTAGACTTCTTCGGGATGCTTAATTAGAGTGAGTCCCCTCGCCTCTCATCATTCGGGGTGTTTCTTTTTTGTGAGTACCCTCGCCTCTCACTGTTCGTGGTGTTTAATTTTTATGATTCCTCTGACCTCTCACTTCACAGTGTTTTTTAATTGGTTCGCCTTTTCTTTTCACAATTTTTCTAACTATTTTTCTTTCCTTTCGAAGTACTCTCCCTATTTAAGGTCCGTTTAGGTTTAGGAAAAATGTCACTCTTCTCATCATAGGAAAATCGTTTAAGGTTCAGCTGTCCCTTATCATTAGGGGTGAAAGCATGGTACTTGAGAGTACCGCCGGGTATTGTGACAGACTTACTGAACCGATCTGCTGATTCCAATGTCATTGCTGAATGATCATCTTTAGAACTGAAGAGTACAACTGTTTCCTTTAAATTTTCTCTGGCACATTTATATAAATCACGAGCACTTAGAATCTGCTTATCTGCTGGACGTCGTAAGCTAACTCTTGATGCAAGTCGCTTCAAATTTCTTCCGATTCCATCGCATGGAAACAGTTGTACTCTTCAGTTTTGAAGATGATCATTCAGCAATGACATTGGAATTAGCAGATCTGTTCAGTAAGTCTGTCACAATACCCGGCGGTACTCTCAAGTACCATGCTTTCACCCCTAATTATAAGGGACAACTGAACCTTAAACGATTTTCCTATGATGAGAAGAGTGACATTTTTCCTAAACCTAAACGGACCTTAAATAGGGAGAGTAAGGTAAATGTCCCAGTAATCGTGACGGTCCCAGTAATCGTGAAACTTGGTTATAGTTTGAATATATTGTTACAAAAATGTGTTAAAAGTTACATTTAATGATAAAACTCACTTATTTTTAGCATTTTATAATAGCAAATAGAAATTAGATTCATTCAAATAAAATAAAAAGCAAGAAAATTGGCATCACGATTACTGGGACTAAGGTCACGATTACTGGGACGTTTACCTTACTTCGAAAGAAAAGAAAAATAGTTAGAAAAATTGTGAAAAGACCCGAGTCGAAATATAGGCCCTACTTTGACGCTCTTCACGCTGTCATGTGTAGGGGCTAAGGTTTTAAAGTAGAAGCTATTCCAATGCGATTTTTGCCCCTACTTTGGCGCTCTAATGGGCACAAATTTCCAAATCTTCCACTTGGAGCGTCAAAATAGGGGCTCAGTTTTTGCTTCTACTTTAATGCTCCACATTCTACCTTCCCGGACAAAATAAAATTATTTGACGAAAGATTAACAAGAGTAGAGTATGACGAAAACATAGCGACATTTGCGCAATATTTTACGTTATTTTGCATAATCATTCAACAACAATTTCTTATGGAGCATTGAAAACGTATATCTAATATTGAATAAATGAATATACAACATAATTTTGTTTTTTTCATTCGTCAACAGATCCTAAGTTTCATGCAATTAAAAATGAAAACTACTATTTGTTGTTGAATGAGATTGCAAAATGTTATGAAATATGTACACAATGTCACAGTGTCCTCGAATCACTCAACTTTTGTTAATCTTTCGTCAATTAATATGTTTTCCGTGCACTTTTATATTCCTTTCGCTGATGAGTTATAAATCCTTTTTTCCTTATAATTGTTGTATTAGAATCTTTTAAAGTAGAGCGAAGTAATTATTGATATCACAAAATGAGCAATTATAAACCTCTAACAGTGTGTTTCGAAAACGAACGAAGTTCTATAATGAAGTAAAACATATTAGGATATAAATATCGATGAACACATATTATAGAACAGCATAAGTTTTATTATCCTGCTCGTTTTCCTTGTTTTGCGATTCCACTTGTACTAATGTTGGTTTTTCGCCTTCGGAACCCATATAAATATGAACTTATTAATTATTTGTATTGTTCAATCACATATACGTAGAAGACGTTTATACATTTTAATATTCTTTCAAAATAATAAATTTGTAATAATCTTAAGAAGATAATTATTATTACTACAATAGTACTAAGTAACAAAATTAAGTTGGGTTAAGGCCCCATTAACTAAAAATGTTACTGTGTTGTAATCTTAATAAAAAATATAGAATAAAAATAAAATCTGGATTTAAATCACAATTATGTTAATTTTTGGCCATGACCTCTATAACTTTTGACCTAATGAAGATATTCATTATTTTCTTTCATGTTCGAATAGCTTTTATCGTCTTCTTTCGAAATGCGATAGGAAATTGTAAAAAGGTTCAAAATTAACAAAATGGCCGCGGTTTTTATCAAACAATAAAAAATCGATTTTCTCAAAAAACCCACATTTAAATATATGCCAATTTTTTTTTGAGCTCGCGCTTTGGCAATAGTTTAGCTCGCAAGGTGCTTATGAAATGCCTTTCATCTATTAGCAGAAAATTTGAAAACCATTCAGAAGAATAAAAAGTGTGGTGCTTTCAAGAAAATCATTTTCATTCGTTTCTTTGAATTTTGAAAACATGAAAAAATACATTTTCTGAAAAACCACACTTTTTCTATTTTTCCACAAAATTTTGAAAAGTTTCTAATCATAGAAGAAAGGCATCTTCTCAGTATCATGCCTGCAGACTTACAAGATATCTTCATTATCAAAGTAAAAGTTTAAAAAATGGCAAAAAATTCAAAGTGGGTTTTTTAAGAAAATCGATTTTTCATTTTTCAATAAAAAACCCTTTTGTTAATTTTAAACCTTTTTTCAATGTTCTGTCGTGCTTTGGAAGAAGACGATGAACACTCAATTAGGTAAAAAGTTATGGAGGTTTAAAGAAAAAAATTGAGTTTTTGCACAAAATTCAAACACAAAATTCAAATACGCCTAACTTTTTGGGATTGTTTTTTTGCAAATCGGAAAAATACATATCGCCTAAAAACCTCCGAAAAACAACATATTTCCTCCCAAGAGATTCTGCGATTCCAAATGCAGAACCCTGCCTGATTTGAAATGGATTCGGTCGTCTGAAGAATAAAGTTAAATAGTTTCAGAATCGAATAAGAAAAAATAAATGACATAATAGGGTACAATTTTGAAAAAAAACCACTAAATAAAATTTAAATCGCGGGATATTTGAAAAAAAATTATTAAAATAAGTTGTAAAAATTTTAATATTGTCAATATTATTTATTGTGGTATTGGAATGAAAACATTATGAATTATTTTTAACAAATTCTGTAAATAAGTAATGGAAGTTAATAGAAATAAAATTATCTTTTGAGGGTTTTGCAAAAAAAATAAGTAACTAATTATGAAATAATATGTATACAGAGTATTTTTTGGTTGAATCGAATGCAAGTAAGTTAGATTTCGAGTCATTATTATGAAAAAATGTGATTATGTAGTACAATGTAAAGTAAAGTGATCTATTTACCGCTATAGCTAGCACTTTTGCTTCCAACTGAATTGTTTTTTTTCTTTCATATCATTTGACTTTAAAAGAGCTACTCAGCCTACTTCTCTACTTTCCTTCGGAATCATTGATAAGTGAATGACATCTTGTTTTTTATCATCTATCCACCAGACCAGCGCAAACTTCTTTTCTCTTGAAGCCATTTCAGATATTATTATTTTAATATTTATCACGAAAACAAAGATATTTTCCTTGACTATAACCAATAAAATTGACATTTCTACAAACTGCGGTGTTCGAGCTAGGAGGAAACAACAAAGTATTTGTTACGCGAGCGCAGGCGTCCAGGCAGCGACGCCATATTTGAGCGTGAAAATTTAAAATTTCAGTTACTGTATGCGAACTGCAAAGAGAGCGAAGTCAATAAATCAAAGTTAATAATACGTCAAAGCTCTTTGATTCCAGGTCTAATTATATCGGAGAAATGTTTATTTCCTTATTTCTAACCGTGTTTGTACTTTCGGGACCATTGTCGTTAAAAACCGCCCAATCGGACAAACGGCACCTGGTGCCGACTGTAGCAAAAGAAAATATATATAAAGATAATATCAAAGATAACATTATACAGTTATAGGTACTTGGTAGTCGCTATCTTATCTATTTCATAAAAGAAGTTACTTTACAGAGTCAAAAATATATAAGAGCAATTCCATGTCAAATCATCTGAAGAATTTCAGCCATTGTTAATAGTTTTGATGAAAATTCTAGTATCCTTCCTCTTATATGTTGCAAGGAAAAAACCCAAAATAATTGTCGAGAAAATCTAAAAACTTTGCAAATATTCAAAATTAAAATTGTTGGTCTTTTCTTCTTTAACTTTCATAACTTTGGTGATTTTAATTATATTAAGGTATATTTTTTCAATTATTTGTAATGGGACGCAGTTTTAGAAACATATTTTTTTTAACGGCGTCCTATTACGAATAATTGAAAAAAATGACCTTGATATCACTAAAATCATGAAAGTTCTGAAAATTTCAGAAAAGAGGACCAAAATTTTCAATTTTGAATATCCTTCAAGTTTTTGGATTAAGAAAAAAATTATTCTAGCGTTTTTCTTTCAACACCTTGAAGAACGTATACTAGAATTTTCATCTGAACTACTAACAATAGCTGAAATCCTTGAGATGATTTGACATGGAATTGCTTATGATTACGATATTTTTTAAGAAATGTGAAGAGATCGACTTTTGAGGTTAGAACTTTTATTCAAGACCCTCCATTCAACTTAACAAATTTTAAAATTACAATTCACAACAAAGATAAATATTATGAAAAAGAAAAGATAAAGCATTAGTGTTGAGCCAATTTTCCTCTGGAATAGATGTGTTGATATTATAACAAACTTTGTATTATTTTTGTTAACAAAAATTATTATAAAATGTTATACAGAGATTTATCGAGGAGTTGAAAAAATTATTTTTGAAATTTAGAGATTGAGAAGTGTGTAAGGAGGAGTTAAAAATATACAAAAAGTTACAGAGCGTTGAAAGAGAACCTAAAAATTCTGTGAAGATTATAGAGCTTCAAAGGAGACGTTAATAAAACTCAAGAACGTAGAGACAAGCGCTGCAATGTAGGGGCTAAGATTTATGTAGAAGCAAAATAGAATGAAAATATCTTCAAGAGCGGCTAAGTAGGAGCTAGTAGAATAAGCAGCTTCAAAGTAGAAGCAATACTTCCACTTAGAGCATCAAAGTAGGGACTATATTTCGACTCGGGGAAAAGGCGAACCAATTAAAAAACACTGTGAAGTGAGAGGTCAGAGGATTCATAAAAATTAAACACCATGAACAGTGAGAGGCGAGGGGACTCACTCTAATTAAGCATCCCGAAGGAGTCTAAAATAGCACTGCTACCTCCACGTGGTAGACTCTGGACACTATGATTTGACAGATCCTTGGCTGACGACAGGCATTAATTAATAATTTGTCTGTAGTTGATTCATTTGAAAATGCACTGTTTATATGTTAACAATGGTTAAATTGGGCACTTATTCATGAAATATTCATGAATAATCAATAATTATTGTAAACTGACGAACTATAATAGTAAGGAATCATTCACACTGAGAAAAATCAACATCGCTTCTGAAAAGGGTAGTTTGCATTTTTTATTTGTTCATAACAAATAACAAATGATATAATCTTCCTCTGATCCGCGGACAACCGTTCTTAAATTGTGTATTAGCTGATTTAATGTCATTCTGAAGGAACTTGAATGCGTTGAAAGAATGGTAGACTTGCAAACTAGTGTGTGGAATGTGGACTAGTGGACTACTAATCGATTGCGTCTGAGCACGAGCATTAGGACTGCCTTCACATCGGGGCCTCTATCTCGGAAACTTTTGCCTGGACCATTTTTTTGCTACAGAGCTTTTTTGAAGCCAAAAGGTCAAGCTTTCTTTTAGGACTATTTAATAAATAATAAAAATAACCTAAATTGCTAAAAAAGTTGAATAAACAATTAAATTTTATAAAAATACTTAAAGCTTTCCTAGTTTTTTTCGTTAATAAAATATAATAAAAGAGTAGAAAATAGTCTTTCGATAACCCTCATAAAAAATTCAAATCGCTAAAATAGAAAGGAAGTTACAAGCTTTTGAAAATACCCGTGCAGGCGTTGGGGTTCAAAATGTCACCAGTAGTACCGGGCCACTATGGACAGACTACCCCCTTCACTTTCCCCGTCCCCCTTCACCGCACTATGGCGCCGACCCCTCGCCACCGGTGGTTGGGACCTACCCCCAGCCGCTCTCGGACACCTGTTTTGCAGGCGTCTCAAGAGGGTGCAATCTGACACGCTCCTGAGAAACGTTTCTATAAATATATATATTTTGACAAAATGAGCAGCCCAATTAATATTGAGAAAACAACGTAAATAAAATTAAAAAATTATTTTTATTCATTACTATTATGATTTAAAGAAGAAAATAGACAAAATTTGTAGATATTTACATTTTTTTCGAATAGTTGTGTGCATTTAAAATTATTCTTACTGACTACGTGTATGAAAGGTCTGTGAATAAAAAAGGGGTAACATTTTACATAATTTCAATTGATTGATTTATATAATGTCAAGGGAAAACATGGATTACATATTTTTAGAATAAGGAAAGAGTTGTTAATTCAGCCGTTGACGTTTGCGTACATGATGCAAGATCTGTACGTTTACAATATTTACCACCACGTATGCGTTGTTTCGATACTCTAGAAATATTATGTTTAAGTTTATATTTCTTCAACAACTTTTTGTAAAACTTTCGCACAAGACAATCATTTTTTTCTAAATTATTTGTAAAAAAATTAGCGAAATCAGACAGAGAATAGCCATTACACATACAATGGAGAAACATAATGCAATATTGCCCACAAACATTCGAAGTCGCAGCTTGTAGTCTCTTTGTGTTCCACCTGTAGAAGGTGCAATTTCCCCGTAAACGAAGAAGATGTTTTGGTATAAGAGGCGGTAACCCGTAGCTGTCAAAGTAGGTACCTCTTCCATCATCTCCAACGTAGAGGGCGATCCAGTGAGTTCCAGGTTTGGATTGTTCATCAAAATTAGCTACAATTGCAGATGGTCTTGTCCAACGCTTAGGAATCTGATCTGCAGGGAATACGCCGACTGTCCGAGCTTTTGGGAGTCGAAGTACTTGTAGGATTTGTAAGCTGTTCATACTTTTCAGATGATAATGGTAAGGTAGTTTTTTTAATCAGGTCTACCGTATCCCTATCCGAATCTTCAGAATTGGCTGCAATGCTCTGTCCATAGGTTGTAGGGGATCTGAGGGTACTAGTACAGTAGCCTTGTATTTTATTGTAGGATAATGACAGTAGATTATCTTCTTGTTGTTTTTCGATCCAGTTTTTTAGTCTGAGTGCATTATTAAGAGCACACATAAATATTGCTTCCTTCTTTACACCATGATGGAAACAAAACTCGTCTATGAATGGTAACTTTTTAAATGATGGGCATTTTAGTTCCTCCAAATTGATGACTTGTCTACTTGTAATTTTCTGTAGTAACTCGGCTTTCTCATGTCCTCGGGTGTACATCAGTTTGGCAGTTCGAGCAATGTCTCGTAGATTTGCGTGAAGGAAATTCATAGGGACATCTCCTTCAAACCATTCAATGCCATGATGATGACAACTAAGCCAATTATTTTGTTGTTGCGATTGGTTCGTGAGATCAGTAAATGAAAATGGTGGAGAAATAAGCCAATGTGAAATACAATAACAATCCAGAGAAACCACAGCTACTTCTTTAGGAATAAATCGACCAGAATCGTCTCGAAAGCCTTGTATATCAATCACGTAGTCAACCATGATTTCATATATGTTTTTTAAATGCAGGAAAGAGATCCAACTTTTCACGAAGGGAGCGTGAAGTCTACTGTCTTTGAAATGCACTACTCACATATACAATTGATTTTGTCCCCACTCAAGCACTAAAGTCGACAATAATTTGTCTGGACGAGTCTATTTCCAGAATATTATCATATTCCGCATATACAAGACAATTAACAGTGCTGATCAATGGGTCCTCGAAACGAACCTCAATTCTGAGACTACCATGTTTTACAAGATTCCAGTGAGAGTAACAATTTGCTGAGAGATCAGGTGTAAGATCAAAGGCGAACAGACAGTTTCCTGCAGGATAATTTTCTCTGTCAATATTATTGCCTTCATTTAGAAAATGGATACCAGTACCGCTGAATAATGTGTGATAAGCTTCGACATACAACTTCTTATTCCCAAATGATGGCTGTAGTGGTTTGGATGGTATTTGAGTGCCATCAACATAAAGAGAGAGATGATTAATTTTATAATTTTGAAAATTGAAAGGATTTTTGTTTCCACTTCCATTGAATGCAGCATTGTCCACAAATCCAATTATTATTCTCTTTGGCATTTGACCGAGAATAACATTATCAAGCGTTTCAGCGTGAACGCCCGAGTGCAGAGTCAAAGCTTTTACCTCGACACGTGTAATAGGGTATTTTGCAGTACCATGAGATAGAGCTTTTGCATGAGCTAGTAGAAGACCTGGACTAATTTTTGCTCGTCGTACAACTAGTGAGGCCTCTTCAATATTTATACTACATCCATTGGTGCTATCCATGAGACAGAATAAATCTTTGGAGCGTACTAGACGAAGTCTCAATTCTACACCATTAATAAGAAATTTATCTTGGTTGAAAACGTCCCAGTGCAGATGGCCAATAAGATCAATAGATTTACCGGCACTTAAATATTTTTGTCGGGATTTTAATCCCTCATTATTATCGAAATCATCAATTTTTCCGGCTGTGTCATTATACCAAAGAGAGGTAGTCAGATGACTATTTTTAGCAGCAGGACCATAGTTAAGTAGAGTTTCAATGTATGCCCGATAAGCATAAGAATTAATGGGTGGCGATACTACTTTTTGATTGAAATATACATCCACTTGATTGAATAAGGAATGTAGCAGATTGTTTACAGGACCAACTTTATCCAACTGTGCGGCATTTGCAACAACCCTAGGGGGTGTTATTAATTTCACCCTAAGACTTAGCATAGTGTGAGCCAAATCAATGTATTCATCACCATGACCAGGAACGACAAACTCTATAGGCGAGTCATCGGTGAGGGGTGAAACAGGTTTATAGTGTACCCATTGAGAGCTGTCTATCGATGTTTGTGTAGGAGGTATAGAAAATAGATCTAACTCTGACTTTAAGCACTCACAAGAATGAGAATGTAGAAAAGACATTTTAAAAAATATTATATTTTTTTCGGATACGTATTTTATACACTATTGATTTCCAAATATATCATCGATAGGATGTTTCAGATTTTTACGCTTCGCGCACTTTTTTGTAGTTTTGGTTTTGTTTTTATGCTTTGCAGCTTTCTTTCTTTTCACCGTACCACGTTTCTATATTTTTTTGGAGGTTTTCTTTCTTCTCTTATTAATAGGATTTCGACTCGCGACCTTATGTGTACCACGATTAGAAATCGACTGAACCAGTCGCTTCTTCCGAATGTTCTTATAACCAGAACCGTTCATAATATTCTCCATTTTATCAATTGCACGTCGTTTCAAATTCTGACCAGATTCTCCAAAACGATTCTTGAATGAGTTTTTAAGTGGAATATTAGCATCCAAATCATTTATAACATTCATTCCAGCCCTAAGAGCTTCTTTTCCGACTACACGAGCTCCTCTCGTCAAGAAAGGGAGAACACGCCGAAATAGACCACCGAGAAAGCTTCCAATACCATGACCTTTTTGATATGGTGCACCAATATAAATCTGGGGAATTCCTCCCCTGCTACCCCCACCTACTTGTGAGGTGTAATATTCATCGTATTGACTCATTATTTTTTTCTTTTCTATCTCTATCTAGTCAATACGTTTGAAGTGAAGTGTAGCTGTCAGCGTACCAAACTCAAATGGTATTGGCAAACCAACGTGGTCTCTTATATCAATTTCAATTGAAGAAAACCCAGTGAGGAGAACTGGTATGTAGTTAGGTGAGGAAAAATTACTGACTTGTGTTGTGCCAAAAGAGTAATCTCTTGTATCTGCAGAAACGGTACGTAAAAGTGGTGCTTTCACATCACCAGTAACGCGAGGTTCACAAATATTACAGTAAACAAATAATTTATCCGGAAGACCACTAGCTAGACTAGGTGGATGTCTAGCAGTATACTCATTATTCTCAATTGGAAGTAGATTATCTGGTGCAAAACCTAGAATACGTGATAATTTATCACTAAGTACCAAAAAATGTTGATCATTCGTCAGACATGATTTTCCACACTGTTTTTGTATGCGTACGTAGCTGCTTTTGAATTTGTCATATTTAAACTTAATATGTTGATTCAATTCAGGAAGACTGTTCAGATTGTTTAAAAGAGAGTCAATATCGGTATAAAGACCAGGTTCAAAGAAATTTACGAGGGGTTTTTTCCACATAAGAGGCTTTTCTTCATCTTCCAACTTTTCTTTAATGACAATAAGTTCTATTAAATCTTCCAACTTTTCTCTCATATTTTCATCATTTATTTTATCTTCTGGAATAGGTACTTTATATTTGTGAAGAAGGTCAATACCATTCTCAATAGTTTTTCTATTTTTAATATTACCATCAAATTGTGGGATTGTATGTCCGTCAGTCCCAGCATTCATAAGGGTAATACGATTTTCAAATGAATCATCGTGTCTCACATGAAGAAATGTACGAGGAAGTTGTATTTCTGTGAGCGCTACTGCCCACTGTCCTTGCAACCGAATCTCATGTGGCAGTTGTGTTATAAAATTGGAAGTGCTATTCTCGGGAAAATATTTCATACTACTATTGCTTGGTAAAATGAGGTAAAATTGATCAGCATTCATTTTTACAATGTTTTTAAATTTGAAGCTGGAATCCACGAATTAAATTTGTCAGGATAACCTATCCACTTGACAAGAAATTGTTTTTTGTTTCCCTTGCCTTTAGTCTGTAATATTCTTTCAATCTTGAATTCCTCGCCAGCTATATCTTTATTTTTTACACCGGTCAATTCTTGTTCGTAAAAAAGTCCATCAATTTCTTCTCCTGCTAAATCTTTCAACTCATAAACAAAAGGTGATTGTATTCGATTTAGAACTCGTTTTACTAGGAATATTTCTTCACTCCAGCCTGACTCGTAACCTTTCTCAAAGACGCCCTTCTCGCGACTGATTCTAACTTGGTCATCGACATTGTACTTAAGCTTTTTTGTAGACCTCTTTTCCTTACTGAATCGCAATTGAATATTTTCCCATGATTTGGCAGCATTGTGTACAGTAACTTCAGCCGGTGCCATTCTGATACTGCTGTGCCTGGAATTATTGTAAGCATCTACAATTTGTTGCAAGATATCAATATATCGTCGATTATTTTGATGCGTAAAGTAACGCCACATGCGTTCTTTGAGAGTTCGATTAAAGCGTTCTACTACGGCTGCTTTAACATTAGGGTCCCGTGTTACTCGAAATTTTATTCCATTATCTGACAAAAATTTTTGGAAAGTAGCACCTAAAAACTCTTTCCCTTTATCCGTTTGTAGGCAGATAGGTACACGATTGTTACCTCTCTGAAGAATACGCTCGAAACCATGTTTTACTTCTAAAGCAGATTTATTTCGAAGGGGCTCAACCCAGGCAAATTTACTCAAAACATCAATTACTACTAGTAGAAAAGTATAATTATTATTGTAGGTTGACAAGCTTTGTAGGTCAACTAAGTCAGCCTCCCGGACATTATCGATAGAGCTAACATTATAATGTAATCTTTGAAATTTTCTGCGAACAGGTCTATGTTTCGTAAATGTGTCCTGCGACTTTAACCACTCAAGCACTTTAGTGCTAGAAACTTTTCCTCGCACGGCACGAACTATTTTTTCAGCACCACTGTAGGAGGCCGGATGACTTGGGTTGTAGTATATTCCTTCTAACAGTTTCATCTTAAAATAAAAGACTGCCACTTCGTTATTAATCCTGATCCACGCTGACTGTGTCCTTGATCTTTTCTAATTCTGCTACGACTCCTAGCGCGAGTTCTTGTATTTGAAGTTTCTCGAAGTTTATGTGAATCGCCAGCCTCGTCTGTACTTTCATCGTCTGTTATAAGAGGGTGAAATGTAGAGTTTCTTCTATTACTTGTGTCTCGTCCCAGCTGTTTGTCTGTTCGAACTCTCCAGTATTGTCTATTTTTCACGATTTCTCGTGGTATTTCAAGCTCTCGAAGGATATGAGCGAACTGATCTCTACCAGACGGAACAAATCTTTTTCTAAGTCTTAATGCATCGTTAACGAGATCTGTAATATTTGAATCTTCAATACGCTGACCATCAATAAAAACTAATCCATTTTTATCCCATCTTACTCTGCTGGTAATATTAGGTCTTCTTAAGTGATTGAGTAATGAAATACTATTTGCCTGAAAAGTTTTAGGCACTGATGCTGTAATAGTTTCTACAGGTAGAAATTCTCCATTGGATGATTGATTGTCAGTGACTTCATTTTGGTCTTTATTCTCAGTAGGAGGATTTCTATCCTCATCAACAAAGAAGAGAAATTTTTGTAACACCTGACTATATATTTTCCACTTTTCACGCTCATCTAATGGAGAAGGTGAAAATAAGATACGACTCATTTCGGTATCAAGTCTACCAAGATTATTACCAGGTGTTTGCGTGGTTAACCCAAGAATTGATGGTATAATTTGTGCATCACTAGTGCTTATAGTTGGTTGCTTTAAAGTCTGCATTTGGTGTTGCATTTTATCCACCTGGTCACTTGGGATAAGTACCATTTTTCTAGCATGCTCCATATTTGCTGATCAAATGGTTTTTTACTTAGGATGAGCCACTAAACAAGTTAGATATTAAGCCGCCAAGGATTGGTGTAAGTAAAAGAGGTAAAAATCCACCTTTTTGTACGATAAATTTTTTTTTCTTCTCCCATGTCCCATGGGTTTCCGCTAATTTGCGAAGTAGTTTTTTATGTTTTTTCAACTTCAATCTCTGGTGCTTCTTAAGTGGTACATTTCCCAATAGAGTGTTTAAAGCGCACTCACAAATACATTTAATGAGTCGGGCATCTGAGGTTTTTAATACAGCACGTCGCTGATCAGGGCTGAGGTGACAAAGAGCATGCAAAACTATAGCATTTTTCTTCCCGATTGACTTGCCACCTTTCGACATCATTACAAACGTGCAACTGGTACTTGTCACGCACTACTGCCGCTCTTTATAGCTTTGACAGGGACATAAACGTAATGATAAGGCAAACTTGCCGAGCTAGATGCTGAATTTGGGCACGATCTCGCGGATTTTTAAAAGCAACAATATAGTTTGCATTAAGAGAAATATCTCTTTGACCATGACCCTGATGAAAAAGATTTTGAGAAATAAAGATGACACTGAGATTTCTATGATGACTACCCTTGGTAAATAGATCTACAATTGTATTATTTGAAGATTCCCTCATTAAATCATCGATAATTAAAAGTTTAGCTCTAGGGTCATTGGAATAGTCAGAAGATTGTGGTAAGCCTTCACGAAATTCTATGGTTTTTCCATACTCCTTGTATGCTGTCTGCCACTCGGAATAGTAAAAAATGATACGCTCAATATGTGTATCGCACACACTATCTAGATCACGGAGAAACTTTTTTACAAAAAATGTTTTACCACAACCTGTTGGTCCACATACCAACAATGTAAACGGATGCTTCCAGCGTGCGTCCATAATTGACAATGATTCAAATTAAATCAGTTATTATTATTTATATAATATTTTGATTCTGTGAGCAGGAATTTTCGATTGTATGCTTTTCTTAATTTCTAGAAATTGATCAATCTGATACAGTCCGCGTGGTCAGGGATTTTGAGCTGATTTCCCTGACCGCTCTCCATCACGTCAATGAAGAAGCTTATTTTTGACGTGACCCTTCCAACACGCCCTGAGATTAGCTTACAAGGGCGTGCGACCATCGCCGCGCCGCGTTGGACCATTGCCGCAAAACCCTAGTTTTTAGCTATATTCTGGCAACCTGAGTCAGGTTAGAAAAATGAAGTATAGAATCATATCATTCCAAGTGATTTTTTCCCGTTTTTGATAACATGATAATAGGAAAGGATTTTTCATGCATTTTGGGATAATAAATAAAATTTGTAGACAATTTTCTTTTTGTTTTCAAAGTAAATTTCATTTTATTTAATTCTCTTTCAAAAATATTTTTATAATTTTAAAATAAACGATTAATAGATCTTAATTCCTTTTTTTATTTTTCATTGTTTTATTTCACTCCTCAAATAAGTCTACACTTATATCAGATAATTCGACTGTGTAGGGCTGAGCCCCTCCAGCAAAACAGTCGTGAAAATCTGTTAAAAGCGATGAATCAGGGTGATGATCCTGTCCGCATTGATCGAAAAATGTGATCTCGTCATCCACCCCAAGTAGTCCAAATTGTTCAACTGGAAATAAAAAGTAAAAGTTCTCACTATTAGCAAGCAGAAGAATATATATTTCAAAATAAAAGTCATACGAAATAAACATACAATTATTTTTTTTGAAGATGCAAAATCAGTTGGGTGTGAGTGCGTGTAGGAATGAGAGAGAGTGATTTTTCAAATTTTCATAATTCGATTTGTATGGTCGAAAAAAATAAAAATTTATCTCATGTAATGTAGCCAAATGGTAGAGAGTCATATCCTTCAACTAATCGTCTTTTAGTGTATACCGGGCGACATATTTTTTCCTCCTGTTTCGTAATCACCTGATGATAAGGTGTTCTGCGGATGCTACTAAAATTTAATTTAATTGGTTGTGTCTTTTTAATAACGAGATCACAGATTGAGTCAAAGTTTATCATTTCAGAGTTTTTATAGTTTAAATTGATACCTTTCACTTTGCAAACAGTGTGATTTTTACCATCAGGTGATCGCACCTTATATGCATAAAATTTGGGACCACCTGAGACAAATTTTTCTATGAAACTACCGGAACCATAAACTTCAAGTTCATCTGTTAAATCACCTAATAGACAACCCGTATCTGGATAATACTCATTTGGCTCATTAGTGCTGGCAAAAATAACTGAATCCGTGTCAAAATAAAGGACACGACGATCTAGTTGCTTCAAGTAAGTGAATAACTTCAAGCGTGCCTGAGCTGTCGTGTAAGCTGCTATAACCACATTAGTAATAGGCGATGGCGTCACAGCTTCACTTTTGTACAACCATGAGGCATAAATACTATTATCGTCTACAGGCAAGACACTGTTGAGAATTTTATCAGGACTCTGAACAATTTCCAGCAACTATTGCTGAGTCTGAATGATCTCAGTCTTCGGCATATTTTCTCGTTGGCCAAATTTCCCCCAAAATGAATTGAGACAAAGTTTAGCCAACGAGCGCAATCCTGGATTCTTTTTAATGTTATCTGGATCTAGGGCTATACCTTCAGACTCTAATATGTGTTGAATGAATGCCTTTTTCGATGCCTCATCAGTGCAATAGGCAGGGTATCCGCTGGCTTCATGTTTCAGTTTAAAAAATCGGTTCATGTATTCTACAAAGAGACCACCCATTTTTGTAATCTTGTCATATTGAGTAATTTCATACTGCCAAATTTCAAAAATAGAGGTAATTGTATAACCCTCTTGAATTGCTACTTTTAGCTCGTCGGAAACCCATGTTCCTTCTATTTCTCTCTCACTTGTACTATTCACATGCGGGCAATCTTGTTGTAGTTGTAATTTACAACAAGTATTGCACAGAGGAAACATGAGTTTACCGTGCATACGGACAGGTAAAACAGGTAAATATTTGTCAGTAGGAGGCAATACCCTGCATTTGACTAATCCCTCAACATTGGTTAAATCAAAGTTTACACCGGTTAAACTTTTGCAGTCATCACCAATATAAACTTTGGGATGACCTATGGGAAATTTGCCATATTTAGAAATAAATGGATAAAGTGAACAAACATCAAGATATGAAATTTTTACCTTACCCTTAGCCTCATAATACGAAAATGTATTACCTGTTCGACCCCCATAGAATGCATCTCGAGGATTCAATGCCTCAGTCATCAAAAGTGGGTGGTCTTTTAAAAAATCACGTAAATCATCATTTTGAGCTTTTTCCATATCAAAGGAGCACTCCCACTTTTCGATTACCTCATATCCCAATGAGCGAAGTCGATCAGTTTGAGCTTTTGTTCTTTCAAAACGATCATTTAGTGATTCTGAATTTTTAACCAAATGTGATTTTTTATGCCGATTCAATTTAAAGCAATCAGGACACCCATGCCAGTAGCAACCATAGAATTGGTAAACTACTTTCCTATTACCTTCTTTATCTTCATAAAAGCCATCGAATGGTTATTATCCTTAGAACGCGAATTGGACATTGAAATTACTCATGCAGGTAGGACACGAGAATTTAGATTGCCGGATGGTTCTTTAGTCGATGGCTATTCTCGATTGTTTATCAGCCCGTCTATAACCACCATTCAGTATAACACCTATTTGATCAGCTTTCAGATCATTTTTTCTAAATACTTTTGAGCAAGCGGATGCAATCGTTATACTCTCAATAAATGGATCTACATTGGCTACTTTGAGAAATAATGATCTGAAAGCCAAACATGCCCTACGAAGAATATCCACATCATTTATACAATATGATTTCAATTCTTCTTTGAAATTAAAATTGTATTCTGACCTGACACATTCTTCGTACCACTTGAAAAATGACTCCCGAGCCTCACAAGACATTGTATCCGGTGAAAAATATTTTGCATCCGGAATTTTCCCAATGTACTCCTGATTCTCAGGAGTATTAAATGAATGGGGAAATGTACCTTTTTTCGCCTCTTCTAACCCAAAAGCTTTAGGCAATTGGCTTAATGGCATGTGAAGGTAATTCAGACTGTCAATAAAACGGGTTTGATTTACCTTCATCAAAAGAATACTTGTCTCATTTAAAATTATCTCTGGTGGATTTCTCAACCCTTTCTCTTTAATTAGATGGCTTAAAGTAAATTGTGCATCAAATCCTTTAGAATTATGAGCTATACAAACGGTTTCCGTGAAATGGCTCATTTTTCGCGTGGCAAATTTGGTAAATTCAGAAACCGGATCCTTATCAAAAATATACTGCCTAATGCCACACCATTTGCAACGTACATTTGGATCAGGATCATCCATACACGCATCACATACCTGTTGTGCAACACACAAATTAGGTACGTGAATTTTCGTGGATTCCTGACCAACGACAGATTCACTCTGCTGAGTTTCAAAATCGTAAAAAATGTACGCTACTTTTTTATCATGACGTGGATTCCCAATCGGTGTTATGTAGCACAAATGATTGTCTGGACAAACTTTTTTGCACGTAACACAATTTGAGAATCCACATTTATGATCTTTAATATCTAAATGATTAATTAATTTCGAACAACAACCGCAAATTTTGAAGACTGAGCAAATACTTTTTCCTTTGCTGTAAGAGTTAGGATGTAAATGATTCCTCATACATAAGGCCCCATAAAAGGACCTAAGGCATGATTCGCATTTAATCTCCTTTCCGACATCCCCAAACAGAATATTACATTTTTGGTTACAGGGTGGCGAAGTGTGACAGGCGTTACATTTTTCAGAGCACAAATGACTTTCTGAATTTTTGTAAGCCTTGTTACATGGCGCGCAAAAGTTTCTACTACCCCCCGCACCTATTAAAGATAAAATTGGAGAAAA
>CAKNXH010047720.1:0-19302 GCA_932178445.1 Andricus quercusramuli
TCATTTCTGGATGAAAATTCAACTATTTTGTTAAAATTTGTTTTCTTTTTAATCCTAAAATTCTAAGCTTAAAAATCCGCTTTGGTAGGAATTTCTTTTTTTTAATGAAAATACAACTTTTTGGTTAAAAATTATTCTTCTTTGCTTGAGTATTCAACTATTTTATTTAAAAGATTTGGTTGAATCACTTTTTTGAGAAATCATTTTTTTTTGAAGAGTTATATTTCTAGTTGAAAATTCATCTCTTAGGTTAAAAATTTAATTATTTTGTTGAAAATTCAAGTATTTTGTTGACAATTTTTATGGCAGAAAAGACATTTTTCTGTTTAAAATAAATTATTAAATTTCAAAATTTTTAATTTGTATCTGAAATACTGTTTTATTCCGTTTATAAAAGATTCTATGTTGAAAGTATTTCAAGATTAAAATTCTGGTATTTGAATATTAATGATCAAGAAAAATGAAAAATTAGATTAGGAAAAATACGGGAATTTTGTAAATGAAGTTCTCGGGCCCCCTGTCTAATTCTAATAGCAATAACTAGTAAAACATTCACGGAAACTAATAATTAAGTAAAGAGGGGGGGGGGGAGAAACATTTTGTTACAGTTTGTTACAGGACGGGGGAGGGGGTCTGAATGAGGGCCTATAATCCGTTACGTAATTTAAGTACGGCCCCTATTCGAAAGCAGAGGTCCAAATAACCATTTTTCATTATTTTTGAGGTGTATTCAAAATAGAGCTCAATTTTATTAATTTGGCGTTTCATTTAATATTTTGTTATAATTATATTGAAGGATTTTAATTCCTGATAAAAAAGTAAATAATGTGGCTAGACTCGGGTAATTAATAGGGGCCAGACCGGGGACAGATCGGGCGTTTGATCGGGCCACTAGACATGGCTCCAAGGTGGCCACGTGTTTCATGATGAGTCTGGCCCTGACTCGATTTCCCCATCAGGGCCCGATATGAACGAGTCTGGGCCCGGTCGGGGCCACGGCGAAATTTCTGCACGGGTTATAGTAAATTTGTCTGCTTTTATATAAAAATTCATCTTTTTAAAAACATCTGATCATATTGGCAAATTATGCAGAATTTAAAAGATGTAGCTTATTAAAAAGAGTATTTTTGGATCATCAGTCTCTTTATAAATTATGCATACTTAAAGACCTCTCCATAAGCGGGATAAATAATTCACACTACTTTCTAACAATTTCCTTCGCATATTTCCCTCAGATATTGTATATAATTTTGCGTTATGATTTGCCTTTTTCGAGAAAAATCAATTTTTCTGTAAAAACAGACCAATTTATTTCTCCTTCAACGTGGTTCATTTTTGACCCACAAGGAACAAAAAAAATCGAAAATACACATTGAGATTCGGACTTGCTTTTGTCTAAGCACTCCTAAAATTCATATGCTGTTAATTTATAAATAAACAAACGCCTTTTGCTACGTTCATGAAAGTATTATGCTGTTAGTGATATATTATCACAAAATGTTCAGAATAAATACTCATAGTTATTATTGGGAAATGTTCAAAATATTATCAAAAACATTCTCTGTAAAACGAAAGATCTTTTTTCTGTATTGTATTTTTCGAGTCCTTTTTTGAAATATGATAACTTCATGATGTTATTATTTTCAATGTAGAAAAACGACTCTGGAATCCCACGAGTGGTTTCATTTTAGTATGACTGGAGACAGGTTTTTTAGATGTATTTCAATGCCTGGAATTAGCTCTGAAGTAATAGTATTTTTACAGTGTTAACAAGAATATTGACTTTCAGTGAATTACATACCTACTAAAAAATCTTGTAACTGACTAAATTTTCATGTGAACATTTCAAAAACTTGGCAGAGTACAACTTAATTTGCATAATCAATTGAATTTGCGAAATCGAAGATGGTGAAGTAATTACAAAGTAAAATTGAATTGAAAATAGCACTGTAAAAGTATAAAGAATTTATTTTTGTGAAAGTATATTTAAAAAATTTCAATTTGAAACCTCCTAGTCACCAAGAAACTTTATCAACTCTTCTGTAGTGCGTTTACTGACTCAGAATTAAATAAGTATAAAATGCCAGCATAGGAAAATTTTCAATGATTATTTGCATTTATTTCGTCTTCCTGAGATAATTAATCCACTATGATATACATTTGAAAATTCATTTGTAATGAAATGCATATTTGGCAAATATTCAAAATCGACGAGATTATTAGCAGCAGTTCTTGGTTACGGTGTAAAACTGGCAAGTAACAATTTCTTTCACTTGCCACGCTAAGCCGATGCTAAGCCTATCTTCCCTCTACGTTCGTAGAGGGGTAGAGGGAACGGTTGCGTGGCTGGTTCGCGATACTAGCGCCCTCGCATCGCTGGTTCCCTAACTAAGTGTACCCCCGACGTCTCATTCCCCGCGCCCATCTTCTAAGCTTGGTGGGCATTGTCGCCTCTATACCTATCTTCCCTCTACGGCGTTAACGTCTTCCGCTATCCGACGTTCGTTAGCGTAGCGTTTAGCGTTTACCGTAAACTACGAAACGCTATGCAAAATCTCCCTATTATTTTCATCCGGTATCCGCAGTCCGCAGAGATGGGTTGTGACATGTCACTCGAGGTTTTCTACGTATAATACATAAACGACGTAATACACGTAGAAAATTGTAGCAAATTATGTATAATACATATCAAAGATGTCAGACGTAATTTACGCGGGCGGGACTGCATTTGACAGATTTGAATAATTGACATAACCTCTTATAAAGAGTCTTCTTTTTTCGTAAGAAATGACCAATCAGCCCACGAATTATGTTTTGGCCTACCGCTTCGTTTCATTTTTTTCCTTATAATGAGAAAACAGTAGTTGACAAGCGCGCAAACGATTACTTATAGGTTAGGATACCATGTTTTCGTACTTGTGCTTGTGTTCCACATGCACGAAAACGTTTCGGATGATAAAGTACGATAAACATGTTTAATAAATATGTATATTATTTTTTTAAACTAATTTTTTCAGGAAAGTGATGAATAATTACGAATAATTAATTAATTGCTCAATATTAGTTGTTTCTGTAAGTCGATTGGGTATTTTTAGAATAACGAATTCAAAAATCCCGCTCATATAGTCACGTGAGCAAATGTAAAATACATTTGTAGAAAACTAAAGGTGTATTTACACGCTCTGTTTGCTGGCTGTCAGCCAGCCAACATATCGAAATATCCATTCACACATCCAGAAAATTCAGTGAAATATAGTAATATTTTAGTTATCTTCCAGTGAGTTTCCGAATATAACTAAAATATTACTATATTTCACTGAGTTTTCCGGAGGTGTGAATGGATATTTCGATATGTTGGCTGACTGACAGCCAGCAGACAGAGCGTGTAAATACACCTTAAGGATGTAATATACGTAGTAATATACATGTCGAAAACCATGTAATATAAGTGATGTATTATACGTACCAATCCCTGGGTATCCGGTAACTGAGTCTTATGGTGCTTTCACACCTCTGCCAGCCTGCATCGGGCAGGCAGGAATGTGGGTTAACCTCTTAATGTGATTTCCGGTAACACAGAAATTTTGCCAGGCAATAAAATGGCGGACGGCAGCACCAATGAGATTTGAATATGTTTCGCGCGCGAGCACGTCACTTCCACCCATAACTGAAAGTGGCGCTGTCCGCATTGTCATGGGTTGGCACGGGGTAAGGCAGGTAAGGGGGGGGGGACTAATATGCCAGGCTACCACCGCATGTTCATGGCGCTACTTGTCTGCTTCGTGTTTCCGAATCCGTTCCACTATTTTCACCCCCGTGCAGGCAGGAAGAGGTGTGACAGCACCAATATGGTGGACTCCCATGGCAGATGAAAGCGGAAACTCATTAGAGTGAAAGAGATGGATAGGTCTATTTGTCACTTTCACTCTCTTGAGTTTCTGCTTTTATCTGCCATGGGAGTCCACCATGAGGCTGGCGTACTATGTCCATGTGAGCAGAAAGCGTCGGCTCGGCGTAAAGCAAAAACTCATGAGAGTGAAAGAGACAAATAGATCTGCCCGTCTCTTTCACTCTCATGTGTTTCTGCTGTATGCCAACGTTTTCTGTCCACATGGGACTGCACTAAGGCTCATTTACACCTCTGTTGGAAAAAATCCCTTTCGCTCACTCTACCACGTGCAGATCACCTGCATTTATCTCACTCTACATTTTCCACCAAACCGGAAAATCTTCATGAACAGAAAAATATCTAGAATGAGATAAGTGCATGGCATCGTTCCGTGGTAGAGTAAGAGGGAGATACATTTTCCGCCTGCATGAAAACGAGGTACAAATGGACCATTAGGCAAGGTTACGAAGTGACGCGTCAGGGTGGAGTCCCTTGGCAGCTTCAAACTTGGCCCAAAACGTCAAATTCCTAGACTCTTCAGCCAATGCCAGTTGTTTTTGTGGATTCTTAGGAGAATATCATTGGCTGAAATGTCTAGTGATCTAACGTTTTAAGTTTTGGGCCAAGATTGACGTTGTAATGGGACGCCACCCTCACTCGAGGGCCGTGTTTCAATTTGAGATTTTAGCACCATACTTCAGGGATGTGTAGTTACGAGTAACTGGAAGTTTATTATGTATAATACCTAAAGAAGGTATTTTACGTAAAATACCTCGAGTATGTAAAATACGTGTAGAAAACCTCTGATTGGCCATCTAATTCAAATTTTCAACTTTCCGCCTCAGGGGTGGCGCCCTCATGTAGATAACAAGATGTAATTTACATCATGTAGAAAACTGATTACGTAAAATACCGTGTAAATTACCATAGAAACCAATTAAATTACCACGAGTATTTTACTTACCCATCTCTGCCATACTTCGAAATGTGTACTTAAAGTGTACACTTGGTAGCAGTGATGGGTAAGTAAAATACTCGTGGTAATTTACTTGGTTTTCTACGGTAATTTACCTGGTATTTTACGTCATCAGTTTTATACATGATGTAAATTACGTCTTGTTCTATATATGAGGGCGCCACCTCTGAGGCGGGAAATTGAAACCTCGAATCAGACAGCCAATCAGAGGTTTTCTACATGTATTTTACATATTCCAGGTATCTTACGCAAAATACCTCCTTTAGGTATTATACGTAAAAAACTTCCAGTTACGCCTAACTGCACATTCCTGGTTGACATTATTATTTTTCAATTAACAATATAGGCATTGAAAAAAAACTCTTACGCCCTTTTAGGAATGCCGATACCAGAAATTCAAAAAAGTGAGGTTATGCATAGTTCTACAGGTCCGCCATCTTGGCACGTAATTTACTAGGTATTTTACCTGTTTTCTACGTAAAATACTTCACTTAGGTATTTTACTTCAAAATCCTCCAGTTACGCGTAACTGCACATCCCTGCTTGGTAGTGCAAGCATAAGAAAACGTCAGTAGCACCCTCATCTCAACCTTGTGGTGTTAATGCGAATTAAATTTGAAAACTGCGCGCGGTTAATGTTAGCTGAGGCAGGTGCGGAGTTTTTATAGTTAAAACTGTCTATTATCAGACTACAGATAATATTTATGAAATAAATGAAGGTATAGTGTTAACAGTTTTAAGAAAAAAAAATCATAGGACATGTATGAGAATGTTTTTGAATAGAATTGCCAATGAATACACTCATATACCAGAGATTATAGATGCTAGATGAAAGAACCATGCATAAAGTCGTCTCAAAACAAGAAGGAGAGTATGAGAGGGACCTGAAGTAACAACTTCGAAGCCTGCCAAAAAGAGGACCAAAGGAAAATTATTTCCCCACATAATATCCACAAAGAAAGGCTTTGCATTATATCAGGTGAAAGATGAAAAAGAACTACGAAGCCTTTGATTGCTTTCTCCGGTAAAAGGCTCAAAGCCGCATTAATAAGACACAGAACGCCTTCCTTTGTGTCTGGTGAAAAAAAATGTTTAAAAAATTGTTAATTTTTGAAAAAGTATTTTACATTCGTTTACAATACACAAAGAGAACTTTGAAACATTTTTAACACTTTTTCCGAACCACTTTTTTTTACAATAATGTACTTTCAGTAAAAGAATAATTTAGACACAAATGATTGTAAAAAATCATTAATGTAGGTGAAACAACTTTCTCACGTTATAAAGTACACTCTAGTACATATTTTTCTATGAAAACTGTTAACAAAATTTACATTATTCAGAACTTCAATTCACTCGCTTTTCGGAAACCAAAACTGAAATCTATTTGCAAGTCTCTCATATAATAAACAAATATTTATTTTCTTTCTTTCAAAATCTTCTTTTTCAGAGAGGTTGGTACGTTTTTTATGACAAATAATTAAAATTTATGTGACACTCATATATTTTATTTTATTCTTTCAAGATTCGGAAAGATAACCAACACATTTTTATGCATAAAGAACTCGAAAACATTTATTGAAGAATACACAGTATTTCTAAAACTTCCTCAAACCTGTCAAGAAAAAACACGCGTAACAACTATGACGCAATGATATAATTGTATACTTTTGCAGTAAAAAAAATGTGAACTGAAATGAAAATTAAATGGCGATTGCCGATAAGTATGCTGATAGTAATGCTTATATATAACTACAGTAGAAGCCCCATTACTTTCCATCCCCATTCGCAACTATTTTCGTACTGACCAATACGTCCCCCACTCTAAACAGATTTGCAATACTATCAATTGTTTATAATGTGGAGTAGAGTGGGGGACGCATTTTGGAGACTCTAAAAGTATATGTGAAGGGGAATGGAATCTCATTAGACGGAAACTTATCTGACTACTGTGTACTTCTGTATTAACATTTTTCAGAAAATTTGTAAATAAACAAAACGCGTAAAAAACTATGGCAGAAAGTACATGTCAGTCATCGTAAGGTCGGTAAATTACAAACCATCCATTTTTATCCGAACGTGGACCACATTTGAGCACTACTACATTAGTAGTCATATTACTTTCCAAATATATTCAGTAATCAATTCTTTGCACCGCTTTGATCAACTTTCGATAAAAATTGATAATCAAAAATTCACTGTGCTTTCACTTTTCCAACGTTATCGTTGGAATTTTTGTACATTGCAGGCGACGTTAAATATAACTCTCTTAAACTTCAATGCTAAACTTTTACAACAGTCTTCACAACAACAAAACGCTTAGCATCTACGGAAGGAACAACTTTTACTTGGTCGTAATTTACTGAAGAACGTTCAAACATCTCCTAATGATGCACAGTCCAGAATGAAACTTCGTTCTACATGCTCCTTCGTATATTAATCTTTAGAAAACTCGGCTATCTTAAATACGAACGTCTCATCGTAGAGGGAAGGTCTCATTGCACACAAGATACCGTGCGGAGGATCCATCCAGTCGACCCCAATGCGCACGCGCTCTGCAACCGGAGATCGTGCTGGACCGCGCGTTATTTTCAAATTAGTCAGACTGCGCATTGCCCCTTACGATAGGCAACTTAGCAAAATTTTAGTCAGATAATAGGAAAATAGCAAACTGCAATAGAAATGTTTATATTTTAATTTATAAAAATGGAAAATTATATAAATATAATTATATACAATAAATAATAAATAGATAAAACCCACGGAAATAATATAATATAATTCAAAAATATTTTCTTATGGTTTGGTAGATCCGGAATCCCCCCATGATATAAGAAAGTACATTTAAATATGTGCATGATTGGGGCATTATATATATAATTATATTATCAGTAAGCTTGAGTACAAAATTGAATTGTTTTGTGAAAAAACACGCTTTTTTGCTAGAAAACTTATTCACTTCAATCAAAATTTTAATACTCCATTTTTGTTTCAAAAGTGACTTTTTAATTTAAAAATTCAACTATTTAGTTAAAATTTTGTAGAACCGAAAAAAATATAAACTGAAAATTAATCAAATTAAATTTGAACTACTATCGGATCTATTGTTCAAACTATTTATGTAAAATTTCATGTAATTTGTTCAGAATTCGTCTTTTTTTGTTGGAAATTGATATTTTCTTAGCTGAAAATTCTACTGTCACATGGAAAATTCTTATTTTTGTCTCAAAAATTTAACAATTTGGTATAAAATTCGACAATTCGGTAGAAAATAAAAATGTTCGGTAGAAAATTCGATTTTTTTTTATTAAAAATTTATTCTCCTCACAGAAAATTTGACTACATTTTTGTTTGAAAATATATCTTTTTACGGATTATGAAAGCTTTTACGATAATGATTTTTTTCCTTAAGATGCCATAGAAAATTTAAATTAATTGCAGAATTTTTCCAAAATTTTAGGGATAATTCGAATCATTTTGAAAGATATTTCGAATTTCATTTAAAAATATCAAAAATAATTTAAATTTTGAAAATATTTCCAAGAAACTTAGAAAAAAAGTAGATTTTTGGCATTGTCAGAATAAAATGTTTAAATTCTTTGAAGATTTTTTAAATTGTTAAAAACGAATCCAGAAGAAAATAAAAATATTTCTAAACTTTGAAAGGTTTCCGAAAATATGCAGGTTAGGCTGCCATATTTCACATGATTTTTAAAATTGATAAATTATTTATAGATTGAGAAAAATCATACGCAAGGCTACTAGATTCCTTTTGCTGTTTTAGTTTTAGAGAATGTGAAGGCTTTTGTTGCTTATCAGTCTGTCAAAAAAATAATAACGAGTAAAATTCTGTTAAAAACCAATCGGCGGCAATCTGGAATTCCAGTGACAGATACGTTATTCAAACGACTTCGAAACCCATTCAAAGCAAGTGAATGGATTTTTGTTTCCTGGGTAGGGAAATAAAAAATAATCTCAGCAAAAAGACATTATATTATTTCCGCGGATTTTATCTATTTATTATTTATTGTATATAATTATATTTATATAATTCTTCATTTTTACAAATTAAATTTTAAACATTTCTATTGCAGTTTGCTATTTTCCTATTATCTGACTAAAATTTTGCTAAGTTGCCTATCGTAAGGGGCAATGGGCAGTCTGACTAATTTGAAAATAACGCGCGGTCCAGCACGATCTCCGGTTGCAAAGCGCGTGCGCATTGGGGTCGACTGGATGGATCCTCCGCACCATGATTAGATCATGCTCCGCACGGTATCTTGTGTGCAATGAGACGCTCGTACCTTAAATGTCGAAGAAGCAAAGCTAAGTTTGTGCATCTGAGCCAAAGTAGCGCACCCTCAATTCTATACTTGAAAATGCCATATCTGCTTCATCTAGGTCAAAAATAGAGTTTTTCAATGAAAGGCATGAGAAACAGGTCACGTGCACAGATTCCTACGGTGCCAACATTTTTTTTCGCCAAACTCCTGCCTGTCCACACGAAATGAAATATTACGTTACAGCAAAGATATTAGTACCTAGATGCGGCAAGGGTTAGGAGTGGGGACGCCGAATATATATATGTCACTACTTTCTAGCCTACGTTGAGGTGCGGCCCTCTTCAACTTTTCATTGTTTCCATGGCAACTGCGTCAAATCGTGTGAAATGTGAATGAGTCACCGTCGGTGGTGAGAGGCTAGCGAGCAAAAAGACTCGCCAGGCTTGCTATGAACATTGGGTTGAAGTTTCAGACGTCTAACCTGATGATTTTTTTTTAACTTATCGAAATAAAAAAAAAAAAAAAAAATTGGTTCTAAAGTTTCTAAAATCAACATTTTTTATTTATTCACTAGCTGAAATGTACCCAGCGTCACCTGGAATTTTAAGAGATTTCATAGAATTTAAAGGAATTTAAAGACACTTTAAAGGATTTGCAATAAATGATCTTGAAGTAATTTTAAGGAATTTCAAGAGATTCAATGAGATTTCAAAAATTATTAAAGGATTTCAAGAGATTTATAGTGTTTTTAAGAAATTTCAAGGGATAAAAAGACTCTAAAGGATTTAAAAGAATTTGCAAGGGATGCTAATTGATTTTAGGGATTTAAAAAGAATTTTAAAAGAGTTGAAAAAGACGTTTTTTCAGAAACTTCACAAGATTTAAGATATTTTAAGTGATTTTAACAAATTTGCAGGAATTGGGAGAGATTTAAAGATATTTCAAAAGATTTTAATAAACTCCAAGGGATTTTGATATATTTTAAACAATTTTAAGAAATTTACAAAGGAATATTAAAATTTTTAAAAATCTCTTGAACATATTTTGAAATATCTTAAAACCCCTTTAGAATGTTTTCAAATCTCTCGAAATATAATGAAATCTCTTGAAAATCTTGAAACTCTTTTGTAATCCCTTTGACATCTTTAAAATCAAGTAAAATCCCATAAAATGGTTCAAATACTTTTAATTTTCTGTAAATCTCTTAAAATGACTTAAAATATAATTCCATCAAGTCACTTAAAAACTGGTGAAATCCTTTAAAATCTCTTAAAATACCTTAAAAATCCTGAAAGTGACTAGAAATCTTTTAAAATCCCGGGCAACGCTAGGTAAATTTCTGCTAGTAAATAAATAAAAAAAATGGTTTTGGGAGCTTTTTCCATATTCTTAATACAATAAATGTAAAAAAAAGTTCATCAGACTAAACGTCTGAAACTTCAACCCAATGCTATGAAGGCGGCAGAGCTGAAAAAGAAATGGGACTAACGAAACAGATCAAAAATAATGAGTAAGAAGTGAAAAAATGTGGAAAATTAAAATTCACGAATTATTTAATTTTCCATAACTCTTAAATTCTCAACATTTATATTTATTTGATTTCAAATTATCGAATATAAATATTTTAATTATAATTATTTTTACTAACATAATTAATTAATCGATTAATAAATTATTGCGGCTAACCAAAAATACCCAAAAAATAAATACCATATACACAAATAGATGAAAAATAAAAATACCGAATTATAAAATTGAATAAAATTATTTTTATATAAATAATTAGGTAAATTAATTGTTTAATATATATATATATATATATATATATATATATGTATATAAATATTAAATAATTAATTCATCTAATTATTGAAATGAAATTAATTTTAGGAAATTTTATAATTCGATAAATTTGGATATTGGAAATTTAAACATTTGTGGTGGTGTCAAAATCCAGTTTCCAAAAAACGGTTTTTCGGAATAAATTGCAAGGGGAATATATATAATTTGACGTCCTGAAAAATTGTTCGGTAGTGTGCATGTGTGAGTGTATGTATGTGAAGCTTTTTACGATTCCGCAATATGTGGTGAACGTGTACAGATAAATTGATAAAATTTTGCATACTTATTCCACTATACATATACCAAGTTGAATTTCTTACAAGGGTTTTACAAAATATCTTTAAACTAATTGAAAAATGTTAATTAATAGATTAAATCTTTCAAATCATCTTCTTTGGGACTAATAAAAAATACCGAAATAATAATTATATATACTGAATCTAAACAATTCAAAAAAATAGTTCCAAATAAATATTAACCTACTTTAATGAAAACAATTTTGGTCGAACGAAATATTTTATTTATTTGCCAAATTAAATCTCTACCCATAATTTGAGTAAATGAAGCATTATTTGAATCAGTGAAATAAATTACAAGTAGACGATAGAAAAATAAGCAAAATTTGTTTTATTTTGATGAGTCTTATTGTATATTACAAATTTACGTATATTATGTTTTTTCAACATATTGAAACAGATTAACAGATATGTTAATTAAAATACGGATTTTTATTACTATAAATTAAAAATGACAGTATTTGGACTGTTTCTTGGCTCCAACGGTGAAGAGTATATTAAAAGAAATTAAAAATAAGACTGTTATTTTCATCATAAATACTAAAATTTAATTTAGAACTCAGTTAAATAAATAAAATGAAATGATATTTTAAATCTCCACAGTTTACTGAGCCCTCTCACCAGGAGTATCCTATAAATTATGCAGTACTCTGGCAGCACTTTATTAATGAATGAAGTATTAATTTTAGTTTAATAAATAGGTATTTTGTATCTCTATTAAAAACCAAATAAATGGCAAATATATTTGAATGATTTAAACATAATTTTCAGAGATAAAAAATAATTGGGAAGTTGTGTCCCTGAATTTAAATTTTTTACCGAATATAACTTAATTTAAGGATTACCCCATGCGCCAAGGTAAACCATCCGTTGAGAGGGAAAAATGGGTTAAGTCAAATGCCACGACTTAACACATAAGAAAAAAATGTTATTTGTATGATATTTTATAAACATTCGTGAATTTAAAACCAATTTTTTCTTATGTTCTTTCCTGAAAAAAATCCACTTATTAGTAGGAAAGCAACTTATTTCTATTTTTGTTTGTGTTTTTTTTTTTTGGTTTTTGACTTATTGAATGTAGCAAAATACCGTTCTAATTAGAACGACCGTTAAGGGCCACAATCAAAATTACTAATCAGGGCGGCCGAAAAACTAAATAAAATTTTCAAAATTCCCTAACTTTTTCTTATAAGTATTTATTATCCTTGACCATAGATATCTTAAAGAATAAAATTATAATCTTATAACATTTTTATATAGAATATTTTAAATATGATACTAAAAAATTTTCAAATTGATTTGATACATTTTTTATTTTTTAATCTCAGAGCTGTCACAGACTGATTTACTTGAAAAAGTGATCTGTATATATACACAAAAAGTCGCTAAGGTACATAACTGATGTGACTAATGTTCTTTTGAATTTAAAAGAATTAATTTCTTAAGCATTCAAAACAATTCAAGTTAAATTCCAAAGAATGCAAATGAATTGTGAAGAATTGAGAAATTTAAGAAATTCTTTTTAAATACCTTAAAATATTTGGATTCTTTTGAAATCCCTTCAAATTATTAAAGTAAATTAAAAATTCCTTGGAATCTTTGATGATACACCTAAATATATCAAATCCTTCCAAATCCTGTTAAATTATTGAAATCAATTGAAAATTCATTTGAATTTTCTAAAATACCCTAAAATACTTCAAATCCTTTATAATGTTTAAAAACCCCTTAACATTTTTTCAATCCCTTGATTTTTTTTTAATTAAAAAAAACTTAAAATATTTGAAATCCTTTGAAATCTCTGGAAACTTTTTGAAGCTCTTGATAATACCTTGAAATTTTCCAAAATACCCTAAAATCTTCAAAGTCCTTTAACATTACTTCGAATTGAAATATTCATTTTAAAAGTGTCTATAGAGAATTGATCTTAAACAAGTAAATATTTAGCAGTATTGATTATTCTGGACAGTTACGTAAAGTGTTTCTTAGGACTTCTGCCATTTTTTGTTATGTCCCTGACTTTCTCTGGTCAACAAAATTCTATGACATGTCCTTGATTTCCAGGTTTCCCTGAACTGCGGGCATGCTGCTGATAATTCGAACATTATACCTATCTTCTTTTTTACAAACTATTCAAAATATTAAAGTGGTTCATTTTTCTTAGAAAAATTCTTGTATCTGACAAATTCACAACTTTTTCATGGTCCGAATGACGCATGATAATAAGTGAATAATAAATAATAAATACAGTCTTGTAAATTTAACTACATTTTCATTTTTATTATAGAGCCATAAGTTTTACCAATTTCTTATAAAATTAAGACTGATGACATTTTTTTCATGATTCACATTTCCGTATTATATATTAAATATTTAATAGAAGCGGTAAGATCATTGACGAAAATCGCAGACTATACCAAATCTTTCGTACACATATTTCATAAAATGGAATTTCAGAATTAACCAAGTTAATTCTAAGCAATTATAACTCCTATGGAAAGATCATTTTTTTCAAATTTATTGAACTTTTTTTGTTTTAAAAATTTATTTTTCAAATAAAAAGAAAATGTATCCTGAAAGGAATGCGGTAGCCGATAGAAAATTTAATTGTTTAGAAATAATCTTGTAATTAATTCTGAAATTTTACTCAGTGAAAATTCAATTTCAATATTGAGTTATTTTTAGTTTAAATAATGACCTGTTATATTTTTTTTTACTTTCTTGAATCCTGTGCAAAGATTTATTTTGTTGGATCCAGAGACTAACCGAAAATACCGAAAAGAAATGGATCCCTATTACACGAATTGACAACTTTATTGACGAATAAATTAAAAATAACGATTTTTATGTGCCCTAGCTTTCAAGTTTCCGAAATCAAAATTTAAAGATTTACAAAATTTCAGAATTGTACAAATAAGAAATTATTAAATACCCCAAAAATTCTTCAATTCACAAAATAAACATTTGGGGAATTACAAAATTGGCCGATAACATTTATAATTCGGTATTTTTACTTCTCATCAATTTATGTATTGGGTATTCATTTTTTCGGTATTTTTTGGTTGGTCCCTGTATCCATTTTCTTACAAAAGTCCAAATTTCAACAGAAGTTCGTAATATATCTGCAATATTATTTAAAACTTCTTAAGAAGGAAGAATAATATCGGGATTTTGAACAATTTGGACTTTTATAGAACAATAGGAATAATTTTGGATAAGATATGAAGTCACAGTTACTAAATATGTACATTTCAAGGACTTATACAACAACGAATCAGTTTTCAGTAATTTAAATAAACTCTTTGATTATTCTCCTAATTATATTTGTCCTAATTTTTGGAAGAAAAGTAGATTATTAAAAATATGGATTTAAAAATCTACGACTTGGCGCCACGAGAATAAGCGGCTTTCACAGCGCCTCTACAGGTATGTGCCCGTAACACTGGAATGATAGCTATATATATTATATATATATCATTCCAGTCAGCTATGTATATTATATATATATGCAACGAGCACAAACTTGCCTGGAGCGCCAACTACCGGTATGTGGCCCTACTAATCCCTTGCCGCATCTAGGTACTAATATCTTTGGTTACAGATTTTGGGACTTAAATGAAAGGCACTAAGGAACGTTTGTGTAGGGGAAAGGTGCCCACAGGGAATCGTAAAAATATTAGTATTCACTCCTTGTGTACACTGAGCAACTGAGGCGCCGGATGCAAGAAGGAGATATAAAATTATTTTGCTGGAGTGGGGAGGCCCCTGGGCCTTTAAGAATAAAGTTTCGAATTTTAATTTTTTAAATACACATTTCTATTGATAATTTTGTTACGCATCTTTTTCTTCGAGTAGAAAAAGTTGTAGCTTTTTTAGTTTTCGAATTATTTACAAAAAACAGTTTTTTTATCTGAATAAAATATTTCGTGTTTTTTCACTTCAACTCGCGACTAAATCGGCACTTTTCAATATTTTGAAGTAAAATTTATGTGACGTATACACTTGCATCTTGTGCGACCGATAGCGTTAGCAAAAGTTGAAAATGTTTATTTGAACATAAGTTAATAATCTTTTGCCAAGGTCTTGCACAATTCGCGCACAAACAACTTTGATCGTTTCGGGAGTCATGCGCATTTTGAACGAGCAAAAACTTTCAGTGAGAAAGTTGGTCAGGAAGGTTCAAAGAAGTATTCTGGAAATTTTTAGCTCAATTGAAATAGTAGTTAACAAACTGTTTGATGTTTTAATTTTCCGACGCGATCGATTTTCTCTCGCGTAGGCTGTGGTCCGGCCGGTAAGACGTTTCTATACACAAACTCCGTCGCAGAGGCCGGTCAGATACAGATAATTTTTATTTAAAATAGGAAAAATCAGGACTTGTTCGATGTTACGTAAAATGAGTAGTGGAATGGAAGCTTCTAATGTGTCCCCTAAGGGTTTACATTTTTCTTGTATCTCTTCCTATTCCTTTACACACCCCCCACACACTTACTTGCTGGTGGGAGGGGGACCTACAGTTTAAGGTGGGTTCCGAACCACCAAGAGCAACAGCCTTAAGTACTTGGAGAACCTTTTTCTCTAGAGGTACTGGTCCCACGACTCTCCGGAGATGAACAACTCCCTTGCTAGGCAAGTGTTCACCGCATGGGCCACCGAGGCTCTTCCAGAGTGCGAGGCGGGAATCGAACCCGCAAGCCGACGGAGTGGGTCCAAAGCCTACCTAGTATTAAAATAAGGATATTTAATAAATAAACACATGAACAGAAATAAAATGAAAATAAATTTAAATTTTAAAAAATTAAAGTGGGAACACCATGTTTATCGCAGATTTTGACTAGTAAATATTAATTATTTCGATAAACACATGAAATACAAGATTGTTAACTTTGACTAAAAAAATAATTTAAGTAAATTTACTGGTCAATTTACCCAGACTTTCTATAGTTAAAGCTTATGCTTATCACTTTAAAACAAGAGCAGATTTATTCTAAAAATGATCTCTAATTTTTTTCAAGTAAAAACCGTCAGAGGACACGCGGAATACCAGAAAGGAAACGTGTACAGATTATTCATTTTTAAGAATTTTATGAAGCTGATTTCTCTAAAAATGGCAACGTTTAAATATTTTAATCAGAAAGAAAACAAACGAATTATTACGAACCATGATTCCTCATGTTTTATTGCATTTGAATCGGTCGTCGACCAACCAATATATCGGAATATCCATTCACACCTTCGGTAAATTTAGTTAAATGTAGTAATATTTTAGTTACCTTCTGAAACTCTCTGCCTTAAGGCAGAGTTCACTTCACTATGTGGCAATAACGGCTTGCCCGGCATGGGGCAGCCTACGCAGGAGAAAATCGATCTCGTCGGAAAATTAAAACATCAACAGTTTGTTAACTACTACTTCAATTGAACTACAAAATTTCCAGAAAACTTCCTTGAACCTTCCTGACCAACTTTCTCATTGAAAGTTTTTGCTTGCTCAAAATTCGCTCGACTCCCGAAACGATCAAAGTTGTTCGTGCACGAATTGTGCAACGCCTTGAAAAAAAATTATTAACTTTTGTTCAAATAAACATTTTTCAAATTTTGCTAACTTCATTGGTCGCACAAGATGCCAGTGTATACCTCTCATAAATTTCACTTTAAAATATTAAAAAGTGCCGATTTCGTCGCGAGTTTAAGTAAAAAAACATGAAATATTCTATTCAGATAAAAAACGGTTTTATATAAATAATTCAAAAACGGAAGAAGCTACAACTTTTTCTATCGACAGAAAAAGGTGTGTAACAAAATTATCAATACAAATGCGAATTTAAAAAATTGAAATTCGAAACTTTATTCTCAAAGGCCCAGGGGCCTCCCCACTCCAGCAAATTAATTTTATATCTCCTTCTTGCATCCGGTGCCTCAACTGCCCTAGCAGAAGAAACGGAAAGGCTCGGAAAGAAGGTTTCGTTCCGACTCTTTCCGAATTGTATGGGACCTTTGCTTCCGATTTCTTTCCGAACGCCTCTCTTTCCGAAGGTTTCCGACGTATTTCCGAACTTTCTCCGAAGTGTCCCACTGCATCTACTTCTTTCTGAACCTTTCCGATTTCATTCCGAATAAATGTCGCAGTGACCGAATAGCTTATTCCAAATTTTCACCTGTGTCCCACTAGTTTATGTTCGTTCCAAATGTTCCGATTTCTTTCTGAATAAATGTGCAATGTAAAATATTAATCAAATTATGTAATTATTATATATGTATTATTTATATATATATATATATATTTTTTTTTCAATAAATAAATATAATATATAATAACATATAATTTACTTATAAATTTATGAAATTTTGTTTAAAATTAAATGAATTGAATATTAATTTAAATAAATGTATAAACATAATGAAATATAAAAATAAATATAACTAAAAGGAATATAAAACTAATGAATATATTTTTAGTCATGTTCTGCTAAATTTTCAACAATTTATTCAAATTAACTTTAACTTCCGAATTTTCTTCTGTATGTCTCACTGTTATTTATTCTCTATTGAAAATAAACGGTCGTATACGCAGATTTCTCCTGAAAACCTATAAATAGGAAAATTTCATAACTATCAAGAAAGCCTTTTTTACTTCCACACTTCAAATATTCCATTTGCGCAACTATCATTTTAATTACTGTATTTCCTCTTTTCATAAAATTGCTTTTTTGTATTGTGAAAAAAACTGTATATGAGATATAATTTGCCCTAAGCTGGACTTGCACACGCATCACTTGGCTCCATTTCTATACTGACACTAAAACAACAGATTTACTCCAAGAATAACTGCACAAAATAATGTTTGACTGAAAACACCATGGGAAAATAGGTATTTCCGAAAATTTGTGTGATTCTAAACAAAAATCTTGGGAAAATCGCTATCAGTGTCTCTTGAATCGCCATTTTGTTTCTTCGATTTTATTCATATCGATTATGGCAGGTATTCGATTGCACTGAGCTTGATTGAACCAAAGATCATTTGTAGGAAAGCAATTGAATGTGATTATATTTTTTGTGAGATCTACAAGAATCATTATCATTGGCAGATGTTGACGCTCATTAACGACATTTTTAAAAACTTATAATGACATTCAATTGTTTTGGTTCAGTCGAGTATCAGTGCAATCGAATACTTACTATCGATTGGGTTTATCGATTGCACAACTGAAAGGGAGTGAGTGAGTAAGCGACAATCTTGGATCAAAATGGCGCTGGAGACAAGCAGAGACGACGAGATGCTGTCAGAGCTTTCCCGAAGATTCTTGATTGAAATCGTTGAAAACACAACAAATTTCGGATATTCCTATTTTCTCATAGTGCTTTCCAGTGTTTGCAGTAAAACGTTATTGCGGGGTCAGTTACTTTTTCAGTAAACCTTGTTTCTTATTGTGAATATGGAAATCGACCAAAGTGACACTTGTATGGCTTTTCATCATTCAGTCCAGCTCAGTGTAATTTATATTTCATAGTGTATTATTTTTACCATACAAAAAAGGAATTTCATAAAGGACTTATTATAGTAATTACAAATGAGAAACGCGTAAATGGAATATTCGAAATTTGGAAAGTTTAGATGCGATAATATGCAGCAATAATGTACGTAACGTACGAAAGTCAAAAAGGCTTTCTGAGTTATGAAATTTCTCTATTTCTAGGTTTTTAGGAATAGTCTTCGCTGGATTCAAAGGAATCAATAGGATTACTGCAATTTAAAATGCTTTGAAGATAAAAATATATTATTATTATTACGAGAATATTGTTTTTTTTTATTCGATTCGTAAAGAAATTGGATACATTCGGAAAGAGTAAAGTGGGGAGTCATTCGGAAATAATCGGAAAGAAGTCGGAGAGTGGGACATTCGGAAAGACTCGGAAAGGTTCATGGGACAGCTTGACGTTCGGAAAGAAATCGGAAGCAAAGGTCCCATACAATTCGGAAAGGATCGGAACTGAACCTGTTTCCGAACTCTTTCCGAA
>CAKNXH010047725.1:0-27593 GCA_932178445.1 Andricus quercusramuli
AGTAATATTAAATGAAGATCATGTTTATTTTGAGGTTAGGATAAACTAACATGAAAGGCCGAAGGCGCGTAGCGGTCAAATACACGTGATGAATTTTTATTATAGCTTTACACAAATAAAGCAGACTGAAGTTATACATCAAGTCACCAAGTAGAACTACTTTAGATACAGTGCATTTCGTATTATCAAAGTAATTGTTAACGAAAAACTATGAAACACGTGGAAAAACGGTTATTTCTTTAAGTTTCCCGCTAAATTTCGATCATAATTGAGTGTTGTAGTGTGGAGTGCTCATGTGCAAGCAGTTGGCGACCTGTGGCGACCGTTGGACGTAAAGTGGTAAACTGAAAAAATAAACACTTATCATTATCGCATTTCGTTAAACGTGTTCAGACTCGAATACTTATTATCTCCGATGAATTCCAACACCTAGCGCCAGTACATGTCAGTAAGTTTATAAAAGGTTATTTCTGTTGATATTCTACATATATCTTTCATGAATGTGAAAACACAGTCATGTCATTTTGTCCTTTATTTTCTCCAGTTTTTGGGTAAACTTGTTCCCTGATATGTATGTCTGTTTCTTGCTTTTGGAGCACACCGGTTATATTTTTAAGTCAAGAAAACGTGAATATAGTGTGAACAGTTAACATATAAAACGTTATATGCTATACATGATTTTTTCGGTTGACAGAAATCATGCTGTGTTCGAGTTTAGAGTTTTTTTTTTTGCAAATTTGATTAGATTTTTTCTGGAAATTATTTCCTATAAAATACTACATTTGGCTTTGAAGGAATTTTATCAATTAATTATTAATTATTTATTCACAAAACATTGCTTCCGGATCAAAAATTAAACAAGTAGCAATTTTTTCAGAATGTAAGAAGTTATCTGTTATTAGTAACAGTTATGGTTCATATCGTTTTATGTAGTTAATTTTTGTATTTTAAATTCAAGTATGTATTGAGTAAATTTCTTTTATAAAATTTAAATTTTGATTACCAATTTATTTTTATCCGTTATGGGAATAATAAATTGAATTTACAACTATTTTTTTTTTAATATAGGCTGTCTTAATTTTTGCTACGTAAAATATACGATTGTTTAATTTTTATGGATTGAGCATTTGAGATGGTTTCTATTGTGAAGAATTTTAAATTAATATCCTTACAATTTTTTTAAGATTTAAGTTGAAACATAAGCAAATATAATTCTTTTTTAATTAAACGAATAAAATTGTTTAATTTTAGATTGACAACGATCATTAAAGTCATGTTGAAATCGTTAATAATTTAATGTTTCCAGTTCTGATTTAGGCACTCAAATATAATAAATTAAAATTTTTCAATTTGTTACAATATATATCAAAGAAAGTCTTTTTCAAAAAATCGTATCCAAATAAAAACTGGGTTCACTTTTTTTGGAGGTTTACTTTGACTGTTGCTGGTAGTCCTTTCTCAGTTTGAAAAAAAAAACTATAAATCAAATTTACTTTTATTAAAAACGTATCTTCTTGATTTCTTACTTGGGTTTAAGTGCGAGTTGGCTGAAGAAATTGTGTGTATTGCTCAGAAAAAAGCTTAAAAAATATAACATAATAACACTTTTATACCCATTACATAAAAAATATTTTGTTTCGTTACAGAAACTTTGATCAACCAGCAAATGCAAAATGTATTTCACATTACTTTTCACGATGTTAATCGCGCTTGCGACATGTCAAGTGGAAGCTGCAACAATCTTAAGTTGGATTTGGGACAAGCCATCAACAAGAGAATCGACTGTTTTAGTCGCTGATGGTGTACCATTAATTTCAATTCCCTACGAGTCTATGACTGATGACGAAAAATTTCTCCAAGAAGCAGCTAAGTTCACAGAGTTGAAAGTCTCCTCACCTTTAGAAACTTGTCAGCACAAAGTTGTCATGAAAATTAGAACATCTTGCGGCGACATCTCAGAGGAAGATCTTGCTAAATTGAGCGTAAATTTACTGAATTGTCAGTCATCGGTTGAAGGCAGGAAAATATATCCATGTACCGAGGGAATGGTGAGGATTTCAAAAAATATAATTTTATCACTATATGTATAGTCCTTGTTTTGAAGTGCAAATGAAATTCCACAAGGAAGGTAGGGATCTGAGAAGGTATACTTATACTCAGTTAAATATTAGTCATTCACCCTTTATTTTTTATGTTTTATGGAAAGCGCCTATAGAGCAGAAAAAAACTTCAAAAAGTATGAACGAAGAACGCGTTGACAATATTGATTTTTTACTAAGAGGCGTTTTGTAGTCAAGCACTAAAAACCGAATTAATGTTGAACAGATTTAAATAATTTTTAACCTATTTTCTGCAAATAATATTTCAATATAAACCACATATTTCCGTAACAAAAATTATTTTACGTGTTTAGAAATTCTGAACAATCTTTTCAAAAAGATTTGCTTAAATACGTTTTATTTTATTAAGTTCACTAACAAAACTTTTAATTCATAGGAGACAGTAGCTAATTTTGTTTGCTTATATTTTCATAAGTAAATTCCTTTTTAACCACATTCTTTTCTTGCATTTATCTGTAAAATATTGGGAAATTTCTTTCATATTGAGAATTATATTTTCAATCTACACATGGAGCACTTACAGTGATGCGGGCCTTAACCAAAAAAATAAAACTTTTTCTTTAATTTTCTTTGGACTGAATAACTTTTTTCAATAACGCCTTCTTTGCTCTGTTTCATGGGTAAAATATCTGAAAAGAACTTTTTTAAATTTAAATAGAAAATTTGATTTTAGAAAACCTACTTTCACTCTGCTCCAAATAAGTTTGGGTTTTTGTACTTTTTATTTATATACAGACATTATAATTATGTCATATAAAAATATATATGATGATACATATTATGGAATAATTACATTATATTTTAGTTAATACGTAATATTTTCATATAACTTACCTAGACTGAAATTACACGATAAGTGCTTAAATATTTAAACGTAATTGAAGAGTGCTGCAAAAAACGTTCACTAAACTTCAAGGGAGTGCGACAGAGAACGAAGCGAACCCAAAGGGGACAAGTTTAAACTTGCAAACTTCCCCCTTCTCCCTTTTTCTTATCCCTTGTGTTCCTCTGGCTGTAGCCAGTCTTTTATAACATGCATAGGCAGTAATGAGGGTTGAAGCAATTTTATTTCAATGAAACGTGGAATATGATGTATTTGGATTTTGTATTACTGGATTATGGGAAATATTCTCTAATTTTTTCAGGATTAAATTATTTAATTTGAAAATAATCTAATTTGTTTTAAAGTCTTTAAAGCAATGTACCACTGACATGGACGCTGATATGTGGAACGCCTATCACCTTATTAGCAATAGAGCACGATCAGTTTGCTACGCAGCCCGAAACGTCCAGTTTCGTGCTCTTACCGAAATTACTGTGAATAAACTCGTACAGACTGCTCATTCACAGATCAAAGCATTGGACTCTTTAAAGGTAAATGAAATATTCATTTTAATAATTTGAGAGGCGAATGTATATATTTACATAATATGTATGTGTATTGAAAAATCCGAAGATTCGAATTAAAAAGGACGCGTTGCGAAAGGGTCAAATAATTAAAAGCTAAAGAAACATATTCAATTAAAGTAAATGGGAATGAAAATGATAAAAACTGAGTTGGCAATTTTTTAGAGAATAATAAAATAAGTATTTTTTAACCCTTGTGTGCACACCCGCATACCTGGGTATCAACCATTGTATATTTTCGCATCTAAGTGAAGTAAAAATTATAATTTCGCTTGGGGACTCTGAATCGTCGTTATTTAGCATAATTCAAAGCAAATGGTGTATTTGGAATTTATTTAGGATTTCTAAAAAATCGGCTTCAAAGTATACATGTGTTGAGCAATAATATAATTAATAATGATTCAATTAATTATTAATTATCGGAACCGTTTTTGGTTTTTGTATGTTCTAAAGCATTTTGTGCCTTTGGCACTTACTTTTGATATTTATTTATTGGAATAAACGACAAAGAAACGATTTAAATTACATAATTATTTAAAAAATTGAAAAAGGGAGGTGGAGACCCGCACGTCCTGGCTGTATAACAACGTGGATAAAATGAAATGTGCACACAAGGGTTAAATAAAAGTTTCCATGTAATATCAGTAGGCCCGGTCAGGCTTCGCCGCCAAATGAGGCGATCCGGCCTGGAGTACTTACATGAAAATATTGCGTTCCCTGTAGCTTACATACAGAGGAAACTTTTACGAATTATCACTCTTCATCTTCACACCATAAATCCTAATAGTTTACTAAACATAATAATTTTTTGCAAACGGGTAATGAAAGATAAATAATTAAGGATTCCATTGATATGAATATGTTAATGACTTATGTACAAACAAAGTATGTCAATTATCTAACAAAAACGATAGATTTTCAAACCGAAAATGAAATAGTTAAATATTCATTTAAATAAATTATCAACCAATAAGGGAATAAATTTTCAACGACGTACTTCAACTTTCGACTAAATACTTGCATTTTGTATTAGATAGTTCAATTGTAGGTGAAATAAAACGAATGTTTTACAGAACAGTTGAATTTTCAAGAAAAGTGTTCATTTTCAGTCAAAATAGATTAATTTTTGTCAACGAAAGAAGATGATTTTTTAATAAAAAATATAAATTTCCTATAACTTAGTTACAATTTCCAACAAAGGGATGTATTTTCTACACAAAAAATAAGAATTTTTAACAAAGTTCATGAAGTATCTATTAAAAATGATAAATTTGAAACTAAAAATTGAATAGCTACATTTTCATTTGAATAAATTAATTCTCAATCAACAATACAACTAATTTTCAAGAAAAGATCTCAATTTTGAGGAAAATACATTTATTTCAAACAGAGTAATTTAACTTTCGAACAAATGCTTCGATTTTGTACCAGACAGTCCATATTCCCATAAACGGACAAGAATTTTATACAAAACAGTTGAATTTTCAACAAAAAAGGACATTTTCAATCTTAACAGATTAGTTTTTGTGAACAAAAGAAGACGAATTTTCAAGAAATAAATTAATTTTCATTAACATAGTTACATTTTCAATCAAAGGAATTCATTTTCTACACAAAAACGCGAATTTTTAATGTATACAACACAAAATTTACTATGGCTACAATGTGAACTATACGCAAAAACTCCTCGTTTTTGTTTCATTCGTAAGAAATTACATTGACAGTGAAATACATTCTCATCAGAGAAGGTATTAGATTTGTGTAAAATTTGACCCCCCCCCCTCCCGTTTTGTCAAATGTCCACGTTTTGAGGCCATCTGAAACCAAAAAACAGGTTTTCGTGAATGTGTCTTTCTGTCTGTATGCATGTGTGTATGTGGGTATGCGGGTGTGTATTGTATGTAGATTTTTAGTCTGTTAGCACGATAACTTTCGAAAGAATTGACAGATTGGTTTGGGCTTCGGTATACTCTTCAAGTATCCTAAAATGAAGGTCAAGTTCGTTAGCCAGCCATTTTGGATGAAAATTCAAAAAGTGAGCGCTTTTTCAAAATTGTTGAGACCACTTTTTTTTTCAAATCTAAAAATTCTATGTACGTATGTCAGTAGTACTCAAAAAGATTAACAATTTATCTCAATGAATTTTTTTGATCAAACAAAAATTACTGGAGTTATAGCATTTACAAAATTCCAAAAAACAAACGAAAATGAACATTTTAAGCCAAACAACGCACGATAAGAAAAACATTCAGGAGAAGAAAAATGTTTATTTTTGAACACCCTACAATACTGTTATAAGACTTTTCTCTATTTTTTGAAAAATCGAAAATTCAAATTTTTATCGCAAAAAAATCAAAAATTCCATTTTGCGGTCAAAATATACAGAATATGAAAAAAAAACAAAGAATGCAAAATTGTGTATGTAAAAAAGATCTGCAAATTTGTTATTGATCACTTTTTGATAAAATGCGTTTCTTTGGTTTTATTCGTAAAAAATAGCATTAAAAATAGAAAAATTAAATCTTTGGAAAAACAACAGAAGGGTATAAAAAGACGAATAGACAAAAATTGTGCATTCAAAAAAGATCTACATTGGCAGTCACTTTTTGATAGAATCCATTGTTTTTGCTTTAATCTTAGAAAAAAAGATTAAAAATGAAAGAATTAAATTTTTGGACAAACGACACAAGCTATGAAAAAATTAATAGGCAAAAGTTGCTCACACAAGAAAGAGCTATACAAATTTGTCATAAATAATTTTTTTAAAGAATTGTATTTTTTGTTTTAATCATAAATAATCACATTAAAAGTAAAAAAATTAAATTTTTGGAAAAACCACACAAGAGACGGAAAAAAATTGAGAAAAAAGTTGTTCAACCAAAAATGATCTACAAATTTTTTATAAACTTTGGTTATAAAAATTTTCATAGAAACACTTTACGCTAGGATGCGTATTTTTGGTTCAAATTGTAAAAAATAACATTGAAAATAAACAAATTGAATATATCGAAAAACGACACAAGTGGCAATAAACTGTTTAATAACAAAATTGTTTTTTTATAGGTCGCGCACTTTTTACATTCTCATTTTAATGAGAAGGTATTGGTTTTATGTAAAATTTGACTTGGTCGGTTTTCATCAAATCTCCACGTTTTGAGACCCCCTGAGCTAGAAAAAAAGGTTTTTACCAAGGTGTCTGTCTGTCTGTAGTCTGTCTGTAGGCACGATAACTTTCGAAAAAATAATCAGATTGGGTTGTGCTTTGGCACACTTCTTTAGGGCCTAAAAAGAAAGAACAAGTTCGTTAACCAGCTAATTTTGATCAAAATTCAAAGAGTGAGCTCATTTTGAAAATTTTTCAGACCATTTTTTTTCAAAATTCAAAAATTCTATGCACGGTTATTCATAGTACTCCAAAACTCAAACAATTTATCTCAATGACTTTTTCGGATAAAAAAAAAATTACCGGAGTTATAGCATTTTCAAAATTACAAAAAACAAACGTAAATGAACATTTTATGCCGAAAAACGCACGATATGAAAAAAAGTCAGGAGGAGAAAAATTTTTCTTTTTGAACACCCTACAATATTTTCGTAACAACTTTTGAATTTTTTGAAAAATCAAAAATCCAAATTTTGATCACACAAAAAAAATAATGAAAAATCAATAATTTCATTTTGCTGTCAAACTATGCAAGATACGACCAAAGATAATTGGAGACTTTCAATTTTTCAAAATTTTCCGGTTTTGAAAAATTCAAAAATTCTTTAAAAAATTCTGAAAAAATTCCAGTGTATTCTTTGATCAATTCTAAGAACTTTTTCTTCAGTAAAATTTTCGTCTAAAGTCCACCATTGTCGAGTAAAAAATTCCGTAAGATTTTAACGATTTTTTCGCGTTCCAGCCGCCATTTTGTGTGCTTTCACTTATTTTTTCAGAATTTAAACCATGAAATTTTCAAGTTTACGTCTCGAGGACACGATTTCTGTACTTCAAACGTTAAATTTTAAATGTTATGAAAGTGAAAGATTGATATAAACAAATTTTTTTTTTTTAACAATGTTTTTTTTGAAAAAAATCGTATACAGTTTTTGACAGTTAAATTTTTCAAAAAATCTGATCACAAATTCTGAAAGTTTATTAAATTTTACGTCGGAAACGCTTATTTTCATATTTTCCACAATTAATTTTCATAGAAAATACAACCGTTGAAATCCGTTGTGAAAATTTGTCCAGTTGGGACTTAATGGGCTAATAGGACAATTTGCATATTGGAAAGCATATCCTGTGTATGATCTTCTGTCATCAATATTCCCTCCCCAATCAGCATCAGAAAAGCCAAGAAGAGGTTTTCCTGTTTTCTTAAATGTAAGACCAACATCTTTAGTGTACTTCAAATAGCGTAATACTCGTTTTCCTGCTTTCCAGTGCTCTTCGCCGTAGTTCTCGTTGAATTGACTTAGTAAACTTATAGCATGAGCTATATCTGGTCGTGTAGAAGTGGCCAAATACATTAACGAACCTACTAGGTTACGATATGGAATCTTTAACATTTCTCTTTTCTCGTTTTCATTTTTGGACTCATTTCTTTTGAGAGTTTTATAGATGAGTTAAGGGGTGTAGAAACGGGTTTACAATCTTCCATATTAAATTTTCTGAGCAGGTCTTGAATGTATTTCTTCTGGGTCATTTTTATTTCTTTTTTATTTAAATCTTAAGAGAATTCAATACCAAGGCAATAGTGAAGTTTATACCAAGATCTTTCATCTCAAAAGACTTTGCCAGAGCTTTTTTAGGTTCTAATATTTTGCTGTTGTTGTTTGATGCTAGGATTACATCATCCACATAAATTAAAACTATTGTAATTTTCCCATTATCTTCATGTATGTAAACACAGGCATCTGAGATGCATGGTTTCATATTTAATTCTTTTAGCTTCAAGTCCAGTTTCTTATACCACTGGCGTCCCGATTGTTTTAGTCCGTAAATAGCTTTTTGTAATAAGCATACTTTATTTTTATAATTTTCTTGAAAATTGACGTTGCTCTCTTCTGATTGATTGCTTCCTCGGACGACCTTTCCGTCTTGTGTACATTTTTCTGGGACGTCCTCTGCCAATTTTCATAGTTGGCACTTCAGGTTCAATTGGTAGATTTATCTCAGGAGGAAAATTCTCATCTTCATTTGATTCAGATGCTGAACTTGATTGAGTTTCTTCTTCTTGGTTATCTTCCTCATGATTATATTCTCCAATTTCTGGATTTTCTTGCTGCCGATCAATAAATACTTCAATTTCATTCCTGGATTTTTCGTCTCCAGCAGTGCTTGAATTTTTGACTTCAAATATTTTCTTCATTGATCGCAGCAAAATTGCATCATCAATGAAATTTTTATCTTCTGTAGTTGACTGGAAGTTGTTTACAAAACTTACATCTCGACTTCGACGGATTATCCTTGTTTTCGGATCCCAGAGTCTGTAGGCTTTCGAGTCCGTTGAATACCCTACAAAAATACATTTTATTGTTTTTGAATCAAATTTTCCTTTCTTTGTCTTATCAAGCATATATGCCGTGGAACCAAAAGTTTGGAAGTATTTCACAGTAGCTATTTTCCCAATCAAAATTCGATAAGGAATTTCACCATTGAGACTTCGAGATGGACATCTGTTTCTAATGTATGCTGCAGTTAGGATAGCTTCTGCCCAAAATTTCTTGGAAAGTCCTGATCTGAGAAGCATACATCGAGCCATTTCTACGAGTGTCCTATTACAGCGTTCAGCTACTCCGTTTTGTTCAGATGTATATCCAACTGTGAATTGATGTTGAATACCTTCTTCTTTTAAAAAATCTTCTAGTTTCTTAGATCGATATTCTTTTGCGTTGTCTGATCTGACGATCTTGATATTCCTTTCAGTTTGATTTTCTACTTTGTCCTTAAATTCTTTAAATTTTTCAAAGATTTCACTTTTGTGTTTTAGAAAAACAACTTCACAAAATCTTGTTTTATCATCAATGAAAGTTGCATGTGGAACCATTTAATGATTCTACTCGCATTGGACCACAAATATCTGTATGTATTAATTCCAAAACTTGCGAACTTCGCGATGCTTCCTTCGGGAACGGTGACTGTGCTTTCTTACCTTGAATACAAATTTCACAGGTTGGCAAATTTTCTTTGCCTTTAACATTTATTCCGTGAAGCTTCTGATGACGAATTATATGTTTCAGATCTTTTTCATTCATATGTCCGAATTTTTCGTGCCAATCTTGAACAGACGTTGCTTTTGTTCCTGCTATGTGAGCTTTTTCAATTTTTTTTCTACAAAATATAAATCACCATCCCTTCTTGCTTTAAATATTTCCATTCCATCTTTTAAATTAATTATGACAGCCTCCTTCTTCCGGAAAATTACTTCAAAGTTATGATCGGTTATTTTTGATACAGATAATAAATTTGATCGAAAATTAGGTACTAAAAGCGTATTTTGTAAATTAACTACAGTTTCTTCATTTACCTGAAGTTTCACATTTCCGATCCCTTCGATATTTGTTGAGTTGTCACCTGCCAAATTGACGGTTTTGGCAATAGATTTTTGTATTTCTTCGAATTTTACATCATCGGCGCACATGTGAGATGTTGTACCAGAATCCAAGCACCAACGATTTTCTCCTTGATGAAAAATAGCTGTCATCGCAACTTTAGCTTGCTTGGACGATTCGCCTTTATGATTATCCCACCTTTTTGATCTGCAATCCCGTGCCCGATGTCCAACTTTTTTACATTTGTGACTTTTAAAATTAAAAGCTTCTTCCTTTTCGTTATTTCTGGAAGATGGTTTATTTCCGTTGAATTTATTTTCTTTCCTTTTTGCGAATCTAGATACCAACATGGCTTCCGACGAATTTTCTTCGTGATTGTTTCTTCGAGCGTCATATTCCTCCTGCATTTTGATTTTTAATGCTTCTGGAGTTGGTAATATTTCACGTGACTCAATGGCAATTCTAAAAGACTCATAAGTATCTGGTATACTGTACAATAATAAAACAGAAATCAACTCGTCATCTATTTTTACATTCATGTCTTCCAGCTTGTTCACAGTATCAAAGAAATTAGCAAGGTGATCATGCATATCATTAGAGGTACTCATTTTATGATGTATTAATTTCTTTAAAAGCATTGCCTTACGTGCTGGTCCTTGAGACTCATAAACATTTTGTAATTTTGTCCATACTTCCCTTGAGGTTCTGCATCCCTTGATGTGCTTCAACTCAACTGGACTCATCATAAGAATAATATCAGACATTGCCTTTGAATCAGCGACATCCCAGGCAGTTGCTTCTGCTTCGACTGCAGGTCGAACATTCTTCCCATCAGCATAGCCCCAGACGTCATTTCGGATCATAAGTGCCCTTGCTTGAATTTTCCAGGTGTCAAAATTGTCTTTCGTGAGAGGTTCAATTTTCACAGAAGTATGACTCATTATTTCAACAATTTTCTCGACTTAAAGTTTTTACGACACGTAATATAAAAGTCTGTACAGAGTCACAATCAGTTTGAAACTGTCACTGAATTGAAGATTTTACTTTCCGTAATTCTGTCCACTTTTCTCACTAGAACTTGCGCACTAAAAGTCTTCTAGGCCCATAACCTATTGGATAATTAACTTTAGAAATGAGAAGGATTCATCACATTATTTAAATAAAGTTTATTTTATTATAAACTTGTGTCACGTTGCTCGGTTTTCAAAAGACAGAAGAAAACATTCGAAGTGATAAACAAGAAACAGTCTTCTAAAGTCTGAAGTATGTTACAATGTTGAATTTAAATATCCAACAAATTAAAAGCAATATATTAATTTTGTTAGAAGTTATTAAAAAAAAAATACAAATTTTAATGTTTCCGAAAAATGTTAATAAATCAAAAAGCAAATAATATTTTTTAATCTCTTTGCACTACTTTTAAAAATCATTTTCTTAATTATTTCAGTGACTTGATAAGATATTTCTAGAATTTTTCCTTCGATGCAATCAAAATCTAAGCTTAATTTAAAGAACTTATCAATATTGATATAAAGTCAGGTTTTCATAACTGAATTAAAACAAATTAATAGAACAGTATTCTAACAGAATTGCAGAAAATTATCTTCAAAATTAGCCCAAAAACAACAAAAAATTGGTTATTTCCAAATTTATTGATATTTTCCGGAAACATTAACATTTGACGTTTTTTCAAACAATTTCTAATACAATTAACACATACTGTCTTTCATTTATGCCCATAAAACAGGTACTTTGATTACCTTTTATGGAATAATTGAGAGAAAATATACAGTTTATTATTATTAAAACTAGGGTGCTTGTTCAACCTATTGGAAAATAGATGTCCAGAAACTTTTGCACGACATTTCATATAAGAGAAAATAAATTTTTATACTCCTACATGCGCCTGAGTTATTATTTGCTTTGTGTAAGATTTCAATTTCAATTAACGTTTACCGAAGATGTTTACACATAAATCTGTCTTGGGTCTTAGTTTAGGACGCACGTGATGTTTTTTTTTGTATTGCAACCAAATTCAAAGGTTGTTACATTTTTTAGTTATTTAAGGAAATCGGAATTTTTCGTTGTAAAAAAATGTAATACCTTTTTGCGTTCAACTCGCCAGATCCTTGTCGGGAATTGATATTTTTTCTCGAAAATTGTATGTAACATTCTTCAACATATTCTACGACTGTTAGAGTGCTTACGAAATAAAAAAAAACACTTCAGGGCCGCCAAATGATTTTTTTAAAATATTGTCTTCGAAATCTTGGATGAATATACAGGGTGTCCCACCACCTATGAACGTACCGGTACTGGGGAATAGAGGACAAAAAAGAAACAGCAAAGTGCTCTGGAAAAATTTGATCCGGCTTAAAAAATGTAAAGGCTTAAACTTTGCGTCTTGTATAGAAACAATCAAAGATCAATAATGTGAAATTTTTGCGGGAGCTGAAGTGAACCGCCAGCACACACTCTATCTTAACACTCATGAGACAAACAAGTGGTTGCTAAAGCTCGATTCTGATTGGTTCATTATGCCCAACTTTAAAGCTTCACTGTGCCCAAACTAAGGCGCAGATCTAATTTTGCCAGAGGACTTTTCTGTTTCTTCGTTTATCCTCTATCGCCCAGTACCGGCACGTTCATAGGTGGTGGGACACACTGTATACAAACGAAAATGTTGTTTGAGGAAGTTTCGAATTTTGACAACTTGGAGTGAGAAAAATGTTTCTTAGGGATCAAAGAAGTTTTCCCAAAAAGTTTGAGATCTTTAGTCACTAGAGGAAAAAAGTAAAAGTGATTTGAAAATTATGTACGGCGCGCTGTACTCGACTCGAATATCGAAAACATAGTGCGGTGGCTTGGAGTACCTATAACCGTAAAATTTAACTACAGATATTGCTGGTGAGGCTCACTGTTTATTTTAATGTTTGCAATGAGAGGATTTATCCTTGACATGCAAGAAATATTGAAACACATTTTTGTATTGATTAACATACTCAAGTCATTGTCAGAAGTATAGGAATGTAGCAAGTATAAATATCGTCCGACACGAGTGTCCGAGAAGTCAAGCGCAGCACGCCGCACATAATTTTCACATCGCTCTCTCCCTTTTTTCCCTTAATGACTAAAGATCTAAAACTTTTCGTAAAAACTTCTGTGATGCCTAATGAACATATTTTTCACTGGAAGTTGTCAAAATTTGAAACTTTCTCACACAACTTTTTCGTTTGTATATATGCATCCAAGATTTCAAAGAAAATATTTTTTTTTAATTCACTATACGGCTCTGAAATATTTTTTAAACTTCGTTAACACTCTAGCAGTCGTAGAATATGTTGAAGAATGCTACATAAAATTTTCGAGAAAAAATATCAATTCCCGGCAAAGATCTGGTTGCTATAAAAAAACGATGCGCAATACAATTCTCTACAAGTATGGACTGTCAGCACTCAAATTTGAACAATTTTCCAAATTTGCTCCGCGGACAATACTTCTCCGCGTGTTCGAGCGCTAAGGTGGTTATTGCATCCGGACCTTCAATTCTACAAGTTTTATTAGATTCAAATCAGTCACTCCTAAATGAGGGATCACTGTTCATATAAAAAAAGTTATTGTATTCCTCAATTGGTTGAATTTACTTATAAGAATTTGTATTTACATGAATTCGGGCAATTGAAATTCGATTTTATCTACCCCTCGATTGAAAATGAAAATTTCTTGTGTAGAACTAGCATTAATAGGATAAATAGTATTTACTAATATTATACTTCTCATTTATATAATACCATTAATCTTTAATAAAGAAAAGTCAAGAAAGTTTAGAGGAACAGACACTCGAAGCATTGTCCTCACTCGCCACTGGGAACAAAAAACTAATTACTTCCTAATACTTCTCCGCGCGTTCGAGCGCCAAGGTTGTTATTGCATCCGGGCCTTCAATTCTATAAGTTTTATTAGATTCAAATTAGTCACTCCTAAATGAGGGATCATTGTTCATATAAAAATGTTATTGTAATCCTCAATTGGTTGAATTTACTTATAAGAATTTGTATTTACTTGAATTCGGGCAATTGAAATTCGATTTTATCCACCTCTCGATTGAAAATGAAAATTTCTTGTGTAGAACTAGCATTAATAGGATAAATAGTATTTACTAATATTATACTTCTCATTTATGTAATACCATTAATCTTTAATAAAGCAAAGTCAAGAAAGTTTAGAGGAACAGACACTCGAAGCATTGTCCTCACTCGCCACTGAGAACAAAAAACTAATTACTCACTAATACATCTCCGCGCTTTCGAGCGCTAAGGTTGTTATTGCATCCGGGCCTTCAATTCTATAAGCTTTATTAGATTCAAATCAGTCACTCCTAAATGAGGGATCATTGTTCATATAAAAAAGTTATTGTAATCCTCAATTGGTGGAATTTACTTATAAGAATTTGTATTTACATGAATTCGGGCAATTGAAATTCGATTTTATCTACCCCTCGATTGAAAATGAAAATTTCTTGTGTAGAACTAGCATTCAAAGAATAAATAGTATTTACTAAAATTATACTTCTCTTTATGTAATGCCATTAATCTTTAATAAAGCAAAGTCAAGAAAGTTTAGAGGAACAGACACTCGAAGCACTGTCCTCACTCGCCACTGGAAACAAAAAACTTTTGGATCAACAGAATCATTTAAAAGACGCCCAAGCTACTGCTTACAACCTTGTGGCTACAAATTTGCGAGATTTAACAGCGGAAAAGGCTTTGATTCGTGCAGGACATGCACAACTTGCTTCCATGACGGAGGACATCAGAAATAAATTAGGTCAGTTTTACAAATAATAAAGATTCGAACTTTTTGAATAAACAATGTGATCAATTTGGACGCAAATAAAATTCTATTTAAAGATTGATAGTGTGTATGAAAAATTGTGCGAAAATGTGAATGCGCATAGTCCAAAATTAAATGTAAATCGTTTAATTTTATTTTTAAATCAATTTAAATTTGAAACATTTTGAATCAATCCCAGAAAGAGCGAGTGAAAATATGCTGAGGCAAGAATCAGCGCGCAAGCTAAATCACCAAGAAGTCATAGAAGATTTACTGGCTATTCAGGAACGTGCCCAACTCCTTTGGGAAAAGCTTGAAAGTAGCACTCATCATATTCTAGAACAAAACCAAGAAGCTATTAATCGGTACACGGGAACGTTAGAGCAGCTTACCCAGATTAACCAGACGATTCACTACGTTTGGAATTTGACTAATATGATGCACGCCGAAGTGGACGAAAAGTTAGGCTGGATTACTGACTATATCGCCAGTACTGGTAAATCACTTTTCATGTGCATTCAATAAAATTAATAAAAAATTAATATACTCAACAAACTGCCCTATTAAATAATTTGATTTAAAATTTTTTTTGTCTGCTGGTCTAATATCAATATTTTTTGAATATTGATTTTTATTTCTAAGTTGTGAAAAAATTGCTCTTTACCTCATCTGTGATCCGAACCCAGGCCATTCAGATTTCCGGTCTGATGCTCTTCTCCACTAAGCTTCGGAGATACTTTTTTCCGGGAAAAATGTATAAAGTTTTGATATCTATCGTACGTGGTTCCTTATGGCATCAGAATCAAATATCAAAAGTTTTCCTCTACGACAAAAATACTTCAGCACAAAAAAAAATAAAATAAAATTCTGAACAAGAAGGGTTATATGCATTTTTGTCGTGCAGGTCATAGTTTTCGAGTAATCTGCCCCTTGAGTAGGGGGTGAGTTTGAACTCGAAGTCCGCACGCTCTTTCTCTTGCACAAATCTCGAAATGGGGTGGTTTTTCTGTCATAATGTATAGGACTAAAATGGTATAGCAGACAATTCTCTATAAATATTGATAATTAATGTGTTGTTATTTAAACAATGAAAGATTATATAAAGATTATTACGAAAATATATCAGTGACTCATTTTATGAAAATTTGATTAAAGACTATGTATATATGTATGATGTATTAGCTAATTAATAAATACGATTTTAAATATTTTTCAACAATAAAATTAATTTATAAGTAATTATTCAGTGATATAAAAGATTGTAGTTTTTTTAGGAGGTAAGAATGCATTTACGCACTGAGTGTGGGACTCGTCCTAAAAAACGATAATACCCAGTAAACTCACCTCCTCTTCCTGCCAACCCATGTCCTCGGAACCGCTCTCGCATTACTTCAAGGACATGGGGGTAAGGCCAATAAGCCGTGCCTCGGCTTCCACTTTTGACTGCCAGCTTGGCGTTCTTCAAACCATCATCCATCCAGGATGCACGCATAGTCCTCAGCAGTGTGGTGGTACCACACGATGGGCTCGTCGGCCTTCGGAATCCTGGTTGGGTATTGTTCTTCTAGATAGCGCGTCCTTAAGGCTTCCTCGCCGAGGTTGCCTCACGAAATGCTCTACACCTCATTGTCCCGGGCCGATGGTCTGTCCGGGGCTTATTTTCGTTTGTGGCGCAGAGGTAGCACTGCGGCGTACTTTCGCACGCCGCAGCCCTATGGCCCTCCTTGCCACATCTCCAGCAGGTCTTCGTACGGTCTGGGGCATCGCAACCTGCAGCAATATGGCCGAAGCCTAGGCATCGGTAGCACTGAACCCTTTCCGTCTTCTTGTGCACGCGACAGGACACCCATCCCACCTTCAGGTGTCCTGTGCGCACCAACCTCGCGGCCAATTCCTCTGGCAGCTCTACGAAAACCTTCAGATTCCCTCTGAAGGGTCTTTTCGTGAGGCTGACCTTCACACTTCCCACACACTGTTTACCAAAGTGGCTTCTAATAGCCGCTTAGACCTCTTCTGTATCAGTGGTTGAATCGAGGTCCAAGACCTCGATCTCGATTCGGGGAACGAGCTCGCGCACGTTACCCCCGACACCCACTGCCTCCTTAGTGGCAGTGGACAGCTTTAATCTGCCATCCGCTGTAGATACCACTTCCACGATGGCCTCCCCTTTCCTGGTTTCTCTGGCACTATTGATTTTAACACCAAGAGCGTCAGGTTTAACCTTCTTTTTGAGGTCCTTTAGTACCTCAGCATAGCTCAAACCCTGAGTCAGCTTTATTAAAACCGCCTCGGGTCGAGCTCTTCTCTGTGGCTCCTTTTTCTTGCTGGGTGCAAGTGGAACTGTCGCCGCTCCCTCATCATTCCCCTTCAATGTTCAGGACGCTACTGCTGCAGCGCGTGTCCTCGGTTTCTTCCTCCTAGGTTTAGAGGAGCCTGCCTCAACGGGGCTCAGTGTGGGCTCCCGCTCGCGCTTCCCAAGTTTGGGAGTGGGAATTTCCTCGGCGTCTTCCGCCTGGGTCCCCGTTTGGCTAGTCTCACCCACAGATTTTGCCGATCTTGCACGCGTATTCCTTCTTCATCTGTTTTTTCGCGACCTCCTTTCCAACATGCTTTATCGCGTCTTGGTAGGAAGATTCCGCGTAGCCTAAGCTCATTGCCAGCTTTTCCATTACCCTGTGTCTAAATGGGCGCTCTGTATCCGTACACTCTCCGTGTTTCTCGGTTATTCGGAGCTCGGAGTGCAGGCGGCCAACCGTTTTGGTGACTTTGCGCGGAGATCAAATGTCCCTAGGTGGCCACTGCTGGTTCGCAAGATGGCTGTCACTGCGCCAGTTTTCAATTGTTTGAAGGGAAAACGTCACGTTTTGGCAAAATAGTGAATTGTGATTATAACCTATAGTTTTAGTGAGATAAATGTGTGTAGAATGGAATGGAACTTTGTGTAGCCATAAACTTAATATCTTGGAAGGATGATTTTATTTCAAACTAAAAATTGAATTTTTTATTGTAACCCGCAGTGAAGCCTGGTTCAATTTTGTATCTGTTTTGCAAAAACGCGACATTGTGCTTTGAAAACTGGCGCGGCGACAGGCATCTCCGCGCAAAGTAACCAAAACGGTTGGCCGCCTGCACTCCGAGCTCCGATCAACCCAGAAACACGGAGAGTGCACGGATACAGAGCGCCCATGTAGATACAGGGTTAGAAGCTGTGCCTCCTTCAGTCCATCCCTGATAGCATGAACATATTTCGCTTCGTGCAGCAGAAATCCTGCATCCTGTCCAACACATCATCCAAATCAACATAGATTTTTCGAGCCTGCTCCATCCTTTCCACCGCATTCCTTCGGTCTTGTCTGGCCCACGACTTTTGACTGTCGTCCAGCACTTCTACCACATTCAGATCTCCTCCCAACTCCTCTCCTGTACTCATGTTTGGTTTTTCTTGATACTTCGAACTTTATTCCCACGAGTAGCTAGTAGCTGGCAGTTCGTCTCTGATTTCTTCATTAAGACAACCTGCAGTGGGACTCCGACACCGTGTCGAAAGTCGAAAATCGAACGGACCTCTTTTTCTAACGTGTGGAGATAGAAAGAAAGGTTCGTTCGACTTCGAAATAGCACCGGAGTCCCACTGCTGTACCTTGACAATTTAGGCAAATAATATATTCATACGTATATCATATCATATGTATATCACATCATACTGTATCATATTGTATGATATTGTTTCGTAATGTATCATATTGTATTATGATGTATCATATTATATGATAATGTGTCATATTGTATCACATATTACATCATATTGTATAGAATACTGTCATATTGTGATAATGTAGCATACTGTAGCATATTACATCGTACTGCATTATATTGTATGCTATTGTATCATATTGTTATGAAGAATTTTTGTGTTGGCATTAGGGTCTTATGAATATATTTAATTAAAAAACGTGCATTTCATAAAAGTTAAATTAGCAAACGTTTCGACCACGTCTTCATCACAATTTAAGTAATTGTGTCAATCAAATCCGACATTTTTCAAGAAAAAAGTAAAAATGTCACAAAATGATTGTATCATATATTGTGGTATTGTATCATATTATATAATACTGTATCATATTGTGTCGTTTTGCATCATATTTTATGATACTGTATCATATTGTATGAGAGAGAGAGAGAGAGAGAGGATAGACGAGAGAGAGTGAGAGAGGCGAGAGGGAGAAAAGTGGAAGAAGCGAAGGAGAGATAGAGAGGGAGAGTGATTGAAAGAGTCAGTCAGTAGGAGAAGCGTAGAAGAGATAGAGGAGAGAAAGTGTTACCCGTGGAGCCTTACCTGTGAAGCCTTGTTTTGCGAGTTCACACCCTGCCATATGAAATTATCACTTCAAAAACGCACCACAAACTCTACCTCATAGATGGTGTGGAAATGAGTCACTGATCCAATTTCGGAATACTCTTTATATAATCTTTAATTGTTTAAATAACCAAGAATTAATTAGCAATATTTATACAGAATTGTCTGGTCTACAGTTTTAGTCCGATACATTATGACCGAAAACCACCCTATTTAGAGATATGTGCAAGAGAAAGAGCGTGCGGGCTTAGAGCTCAAACTCACCCCCTACTCAAAGGGCGGATTACTCGGAAACTGTGACCCGAACAACAAAAATGAATATAACCCTTCTTGTTCAGAATTCTATGTAATATTTTTTTGTGCTGAAGTATTTTTGTCGTGGGATGCACCCTTTTCGAAATAATTGCCAAAAACCAATTTTCGGGACTTGTTTGTTAGAATTAAGGGCGGTTCCATCCACTGCGCCAGAGGGAAACTCTTTTGATATTTTGATTCTGATGCCATAAGGAACAGCGTACGATAGATATCAAAATTTTATAATTTTTTTCTGGAAATGAACTGTTTTCAAGTTAATTTGAATGAGCTAAGAGACGAGATTAATTTCTTCACAACCCCTACACGTTAAATTCCGACGTGATTCCTTATACTTGTAAGATTAATTTTTCGAACTTGAAAATTATATATTTTTCAATGTTATGGTTTTTGAATAGATAAATTTGTTAAATAAATTGATAATAATTGTTTTTTGTCTACTGGTCTAAAATCAATATTTTTTTAATATTGATTTTTATTTCTAAGTTGTGTAAGGAAACCGCCTTATTGTCGTTTTTAGGGTTGCAAATGCAAAAAGTGTATCGAATTATTCTGCACGTATTTTACTTAATGGCAGCTATGATTTTTGCTGGATTCGTGGAAGCTCCTTTCCTAACGAGAGCTATGATACTGGGAATCATTCCTTTGAATTTGGCTGCGTTTTTAAAACATGGACTAGACGCTTCTTTAGATTTCTTTTCGATTACAGCACTCTTCATCCTGATCACTTTAAGTGAGTATTATATTTCTTTATCATCTCTGATTTCCACTATCCTGCTTTAAAATTTTTTATTGTTTGGATCAAGTCTTTTACTTTAGGCTATTATTAATTTACAGTGCATTACGTGATGTCAGGAATTCAATATTTTTTTGGACCAAAGAAGACTTCATTAAAAGAATCTTTAGATTCTTCAAATCAGATGAATGGAAACATGCCGCCCAATTACGTTAATGGAAGCTCGAAAAATGTCTGTGCCCACAATTACTCGACAATTAGTTCCAGTTATATCCAAAAGCCATTTTACAGTGGAATGTTTGATATATTGCATGTAGCCTGGGATACAATATTTGATCGAGTGTACCACGTTACTGGTAAAATAGCATTCTCTTAATAAGAAACGTATTATATGGATAACTAAACACTGTCTAATTCTTTCCTTCCAGGAAAGGTTATGAACTTTTTCCATTCCTCAGCATCATGGACAACAGGACATGGGCAGGAAGAGCTTTCTTGCTCGTACACCGCTAGAAGAGCTCACGAAAAAGTCTTTTCTTACAATGCACCTAACATTTCGGAAGATTCGATCGAACCTGATTTATTAGACGATGGTCCCATGGATTCGGTGCCACATCGTTATTTGCCGAGAGGTGATGTCGGTTGGAATATTCGAAATCGGCAGAATTCCCGAAGGTAAAGTTTTTGAAGTAGAAGATATTTTTGGAGTGTATTTACAAGTTTATAAACTTTGAAATTATAAATGCATACAATTCGTTACTTGAAATCGTACAAATTGTTCAATTTTGAACGCTTCAAAGTTCTAATTATTCAGTTTTGGATATTTATAATTTTAAATTCTTCTGTTTTCATGTTCCAATAGTAATTATTTGAATTCTGAAAGATTACTGTTTAATTAAAAGTAAACTTTGTTTTTAGTACCACACCTTCAGACTCCGGTTTAGGTAACAGATGCTGTAAAATAACTCGAAGTGGAAAACTTTGCCGAGGAAAAACAATGAGGAATCAAAATTACTGCTACAGCCATGCTCAAGGTTCTTCGCCGAACGATTTTTAGTTCATTTTTAAGTGTTATATTTTTTTATTCCACTTGAAAATTAGGTGATTTCCCTAAGGGGATTTTCTCTTTTACAATTATTTATATCGAAGTGATTAAAATGCGAATATTTCAACAAATTGGAAACATTGGAAAATGTAAAGTAGTTTCATCAAATAATCGTACTGTGTCATTTAGGAAAAATTTACAGAATTAATTTAATATCATCCAAAATAATCACAGTGGATATTGGATGCTAATCGTGGAAGGATCGGTGAATCATAATTGTGAATATATATATATATATATATATATATATATATATATATATATATATAATAAGTTATTTTCGAGGTACTTAATTTATCACTTTAGATTTTAAACCAGTTCTTTTTAATCCAGTTTTATTATTGACTAGTCTCATGTAAAATATATTTAATGAATTTAAGTTAATGAATGATTTTAAAAATGTAGGTCATGAATGCCGTTTATTTAGAATCGCAAGTAATATTTATTTTTAAATGTTAGATATTACAAAATTTGCATAATAGTTAAGAATTTTTCTTCCCATTCCACTTTTATTATTGTTAGACTATTGTCTTTTTTGTGAAGCTACATTTTCGAAGTGAAAAGTGTGACATTCTGTATTTTAGAATAGTGCATAATCTTATTTTTATTAATGATATAATATAGCTTTTCCACTTAATGCATTGTTTTTTTATTTATTTAGACGTTGTTGAGCGCAAATGGAATTAGTGGTCAGTTCCATGAATCCATGTTCAGTGACGAAATTGGCCCCTTCTACCAAATTTCGAAGATTACAGTAATTGGAACCATAGTCAAACATCACGAACCACTGATTGACCTTACAACATTCTTCAAAACCTTATATTCATATTTAATTAACGTCTATTATGATTTAAATGATAAACTTGACTTTATAATCTTGAATAATTACAAACAAAATAATGTTATATTTAAGTTTTATTATTCTCACAGTAGCAATGCAAATTTTGTCGGTTCCTTCTGCGAATTAAATCCTCATATTGTCGTTCAATTGAAAATTCGTTAAGATGTGACTTAGCATAATTAAGCCGCCGGATGCAAGAACCAGCTCGACGCTCGAAAACGCGTAAAACGATTGTCCGATCGTCTCAATGAAAGAAAATTTTCAAAATCAGAAAGTCAATTTTTTGGAAATATGGTACTGTAGAGAATAAGGAAATTAAACTTTTTCCTATTAGAATTTTTTTCGCCAAACGTTTATTTTTAATAATAAAAACGAAATATTAGAAAAAGATTCTCCCTGATTTAATTAAGTTTTAAAACTTAAATCGTTCTAACTTGGCCAAATATTATTGAACTGAGTTCATATTTGTAGGACGTATTCGAAATACTCTAGCGATGCCTGGGAAATCATGGAAAAGTTAACAATCACTTATTGTTTAATAATATTTAATTGCAACATGAGGTCAATCGATAATTGTGTTTTCTTGGTTTCGCCAGTAAAAAGTATCTAGGTAACTTCCACTTTCAAACAACTTTCAGTGAGTGATTTGTTCAGCAATGTTGAATGAAGTTTTTTGGAAAATCTCATATCGATTCGTTAAAAATTTACTGAGATATTCATATTTGGAAAAAGTACTCTACGTCTGCCCGCGCTGTTAGCTAATGCGTCACGAGGACTGCTCTGTCAAGGTGGAGTTCGCATGCTGCGACTGAGCCTAAGCTAACGGAACGTCGGGAACTGTATGCGTCACTCAATGTACTGCTTTTCATTCAATCTTATGGCACCTTTTCCAATGCTGCGGCGGAAGGTGTGCGACAAGTTTGAGACAAACATAACGGACGTCACGACTGTTTCTAGTAGCAGTCTAGACTAGACGCACAGCCGCGACTGTTGTCTAGTTTATCGAACAAGAGTTTCGTGGAAATTTTTATTTTGTAAACAAAATTATGGACGTTTCGAAGTTAGTAGAATTAGTGCGGCAGCATCCCTGCATATTTGATGCAAAAAAAAAATTCAAAAAGGACCTTAATGTGAGATATAAGGTGTGGGGAGAAATTGCATTTGGAAAGATTTTTGAAATTTTCAGATGAGGGGCCTTTTTTTGTTGAAAATCAATTTTTTTGATTGAAAAATCAACTGTTTTATTTTTGATAGAAAATAAATCTTTTCTTAGTTATAAATTAAATTCTTCAGTCGAAAAGTCAGGTATTTTGTTAAAAAATAATCCTCTTGGTTCAAAATTCAACTATTTGGTCGAAAATTCGTTTCTTTTGGTATAAATTTGATCTTTTTGGTTAAAAATGCAACTGATTGGTTGAAAACTAATATTTTTTTATTGAAGATTCAAATGTTTTGTTGAATATTCGTCTTTTTTCATTTGATTAAACTGTTCTAAGTTTCAAATTTAAATATTTGTTGGTTGAAATATCAACTATCATATTTTTAATGGAAAATAAATCTTTTTGGTTGAAAATAAATCTTCTCAATTAAAAATTCAACTGTTCATTGAAAATTTACGTATTTTGTTGAAAAATCATTCTTTTGGTAGAAAGGAAATTTTTTTATTGGAAAATCCAACTGTTTAGTTGTAAATTAAGATGTGCAAGTTGAGGATTCAAGTATTTGGTTGAAAATTGGTATTTCTTGATTGAAATATTAGCAATTAAATTTTTGATGAAAATTCATTTTTGGTAGAATGAATTGATATAAAATTGATGCAAATAGACGATTTTCCAACCTAATAGTTGTATTATCGAAGAAGAAAAGAATATATTTTAACCAGTTGTATTTTTAGCAGAAGAAGATTAAATATGTAACAAAATGGTGAATTTTCTACAAAACAGTTTACTTTTCAAAAAAGAATTCAATTGCTTAGGAAATTCGATCATGCACATACATACATTACTACATAATGCATAATTACGTGCATAAATAAACACATATGCTCCTTTATGAATGAATATAAAAAAAAACGTTCCTATAATTATTTTATTAGACTTTGTCACTCTGCCGATGAAATGGCACTGGCGAACGGCACTGGGCTGTCAGTGCGGTTTTGGTGACTGTTTTTGCTGATTTCGGCACCTAAACGGCACTAAGGGTGATTCGACGATCATATAATGGTTCTCCCAGATAGCAAAATGCGCGCACAGTGGGGGCACGCGTGCGGATTATCCGCACGTCGTGTCGTCACCTGAGCAGACATATGTGTCCTCATATGCGACGCATATCGCTCGCACGTCGTGAAGGTCGCACGCGTGACGGTAACATGCGGGCCTCACACGCATTCTCGCAGGGTTGTAAAGTATATTGTTTTAAATGTCATTAATGAATAGAACACGTTACTGCTCACAAAAACATTTCATTTAAATATTTCAAGTTGAAATATATTTATAATTTTGTAACATTGAACACATGGATATTTGGTTTCAAGTAGCATATTTCAGGTACGTCACAAGAAATATAATGAAGACCCTGGCAAAAGTTTCCGATAGGAATTCATTCCGAGGTGATCCGAACTATTCCGAATTATTCCAGAATCTGTATCCAAGCCAATGCGAATCTTTCCAAACCAATCCAAAAAATATTTTCAATCTCATTTGTCAATATCCTGTTAATATGAGATAAATATAATATGTATATATAGTGAGTTACATTTTATTTATTTTGTTTACATTACAGTACATATTATATTTGTTATATTTTTATTTTCATTTAAGACCGAAAATGCATATTGCAAAATTTATTTACTCAAATATAAATGCACCGGAGAAAAAAAAGATCAATTTTGTAGGAATATTACACAGACCTTCCAAGAAGAAAATAAATCATCGCATGAAAATAAAAGAATAATTTAAAACAGTGTGAATTCACCACGTGTATACACGCGTGAGGTAAGGTTTACATTATACATGAAATGTATCGTACTTACCAAAGAGACTACGTTGCTACGGCTTTGAAAATAACTCCCGACAATCAAATGTATTAAAAATTATATATTTTTTCCTGGATACATATGAAACTAATAAATAAATAAGTGGAACTATAAAAGCCAAACTGCACGACGAAAAGTGGTATAACTGAAAACATCCGATCATCGTCGGCATAGATCGGAGCGCGTCGGAGGTTATCGTTCTATAACTGAGCAGAGTATAAATACGCGCGTTCTTTAGACTTCAATTTAGAAGAAGAATTATTTATAACGATAAAAACTTGTAATATAAAAGTATATAATGTATACAAAAGTTTATAATATACTTTACAATAAAGCAGTGCTGAGATTGTATGGAGGCCACCCTGGCGGACCGGCCGAACGCAAACATTACGCTACAGCGTAACGGTAAAGTAATGGTAAAGTAATGCTAAAGTAATATGGCATTATAATTAATAAAGGAAACAAAATTAATATGTAAATTGTTGCAATTATAATAAAACGTTAAAATTTACATTAAATGGTCATGCCGTAATTGCAACAAGTTGCTTTCTCAGCGTTAAAAAATAAAAAAACAAAGTGACTGTCATTCAAGTCGGGTCCCTGCAGACTGGCAACCCACTTAAAGCCACGTTAGCGGGTCGCCAATATGCAGGGGCCCGACTGCAATGACGGTCACTATGTTTTTTTATTTTTTAATGCTGCAAAAGCAACTTGTTGCAATTGCGGCACGACCGTTGAACGTAAATTTCAACGTTTTATCATAATTGCAACAGTTTACATATTAATTTTGTTTCCATTATTAATTATAATGCCATATTACTTTACCATTACTTTAGCATTACTTTACCGTTACGCTGTAGCGTAATGTTTGCGTTCGGCCGGTCCGCCAGGGCATGGAGGCCCGGCCTCCCCATCTTTTTTTCAGGGTATATGACACTCACCCCCTCCTCTCTGATAACAACTTAGGGCCTCCCTACCTTTTTGGTTACAATCTCAGCCCTGCAATAAAGTATAAAATTATTGTTGTTTGAAACATTCCCCTTCTTTCATTTCATATACTTTAGAAAAATTATATTGTTTAAGGTTTAAATTAAATTTTGTTACAATGTTAAAATTTATTTATTACATTTTAACATTGGAATTAAATATTTTTTATTACTTATTATTATTTTGTTTTTGAACACATTACAATTTCAACGAAAGTAGAAATTACAAAAGTTACACGACATCCCCGCAGTCTATCGATCAGTAAAGTAAAAATATATTTTCGAAATGTAATTTAGGTTTTACAAGTTTTTCAATATTTTTCTTGCATAGGAAGTTATTAAATGTCACTATTTTTATAGCATTATTAATATTCACTTATTATTACTGTATAAAATGCAACTACCCAGATAGCAATATGCGCGCATAGTGCGAAGCACATGCGTCGCACGCGTGCGGATTTTGTCGCACGGCGTGTACGCAAGCAATGACGCAGATGCGTCCTCATATGCGTGACAGGTGCGTCGCACGTCGTGCGGATATCACGTCGTGCTGGTATAGTGCGAGTACACGTTGCAGCTTCTTGCGGACGGTATATATATATATATATATATATATGTACAATATTTAAATATTTAAAATAATTTCGAAAACTGCGCGTTCTCTACTAAAATAATCGGGAGAATCTATGGTAGGGAAATTTTTCAGTATGTTCAATGTATATTTTCTACTTATTTTGATTTTTAAAAGTGCAATCTACGGCGGTGTTTTGTTTACCGCACCAGAAATTGAGGTTATGTGTCACTATTTAATCAATATTTTCAGAATTTCACGTAACTCTGACTGGATATGTGTCAATTATGAAATAAAGTGTTCTCTTATTTGCTATACACGTTTGGATAAACATATAGCAATGTTTAAAAATCATTTCTCTCTTTTCACTTAAAAAAAATACATTGCGAGTCAAAATGATCCAAACGATACATTACAAAATATAAGTATTAAAATACCAAATGAAATATAAAATAAACTGAACACGAAAATCGTTTGCACTCCGAAATAAATTGTACGTACATATAAATTATCAAATATATCTGAGTGCCCACGAACAAGAAGACTGCAAATTGTCAACATTCAATAACGAATCGATAAACGACCTAGCCTAACCACCGCAACCGAAAGGAACATCATGTTATATGGATTTGTCTTGCCACGTGATCAGGCGGTAACTTGGAACTGCTTTTATTTAAACCCTGATCCGTGAATATAGAACGAGCACCCTGGCGGACCGAACGAACGGAGCGGATACGCTACAGCGTATCCT
>CAKNXH010047729.1:0-20664 GCA_932178445.1 Andricus quercusramuli
ACCGCATCTACAAGGATGTTAAGGTCCTTTTTTGAGGAAGCAAAGAGCTTAAGGTCGTCCATGTATAATAGGTGGTTGACCTTATATTCTCTTCTGTTCGGCAGGCCACATAGGTATCCAGAGCTTTTGCCTCGGAGCACAATAGATAGAGGCAAGAGGGAGATGCAGAAAAGTATCGGACTTAGAGAGTCTCCTTGAAAGACGCCCCTCTTATATGTGACAAAGCTTGTAGTCACTTGTCTTTTGTCAAATGTTATGACAAATCTTGTCCGCCACAAGAGCATAAGCTCTTTTATGCATCTCACTACTTTTGGATGCACCTCCATGCACTCAAGGAGCTTGATAAGTAGCTCATGGTTCGTGTTATCGAATGCCTTACGGTAATCAATCCAAGCCATGGACAGATTGCGTCGATACCTGATCGAGTCCTGGGTAATACACCTGTCTATTAACAGGTTCTCCCTGCAACCTGCCAGCCCTCTCTTGCATCCACGTTGTTCGACTATTACACTCCATACCGGCTCGATAGATGTCAATATCTTCTCTTTGAGGATGCCAGTGAATAGCTTGTAGCTGGTGTTTAAACAAGCTATGGGCCTGTAGTTCTTTGGACGTGACAAATCTCCGGCCTTAGGGGTCAATACCGTGCGTCCTTCCACTAGCCACTGCGGGACGGGCTGTTCTCCGTTTAAGAAAGTAGTAAATATACGAGCTAGATGTTGGTGCGTAGAAGTAAACTTCTTCCACCAAAAGTTGTTGATTTTATCTGGCCCTGGCGCCGAAAAGTTCTTAGTTCTAGCGATAACTTTCTTCACCTCTTCAGCAGTAATTAGTGGACACTCTTCCTCTGGATCTTTTAACCTTTGCCTTTGGCAAAAATTACGAAAGAGTGATATATCAGAAGCGTCTTCATTTAGCTGATAAGTATCTCCATATACTTGCTCCCAGAAGATTTGAATCTCTTGTCGACTAGGCGGATTTTTAACTACACATGACGCTTTATTGAACAGACGGGAAGGATTAGTAGAAAAGATGGAATTTTCCTGAATCCACTTAACTCGCCGTTCAAGGCGCTGTTTCGCTGTTGAAAGACATCTTATTTTTTGCGTCCAGTGCTGCTTGATGGTCGACAGTTTACACTTGTTCAGCGTGTGATTTGCTTTCCTCAAGTTTCGAACAATTGCCCTAACTTTTGGAGTGAACTTTTTATTTGATGTTATGTAGCTAATCACGCACTGAACATTTGATGCATGCCGTCTCGCCGTTTCAATTTTGAACTGAAGCTGTGCAATACGCTCGCGTGTCTTACTCAGACGTACCGAAGTTTCGTTACTTCTATCGTCGCTAAGCAGGGAGACCGCCTTCTCGTAAACTACACAGTTCAGATTCCAGAGATTAACATCTTCGGGGAGCAAATCGCGGAGAGCAGTATTAGCGTCAGCTAATTTCTCCATCCTGAGGAAGACTTTTTGGTGGATAGATCTCCTACTTATCATGTTGACATTATCGGCTATCTGCAAAGGTGGTCTCGCTGGAACGGGTGGAATGTTCGCTGGAGGATGTTGCTCCTCTTCCTGTTGATAAACAGCTTCATATCCGTTTTTTCGCAAGAAGGATACCTGATCTCTCAAATACTGAGGCGTTTTATGAGCATATTCCGGGTGCATATTGCCCCAACGGTCATGTAACCTCTTCATGAATCCTCTCCGCGCCGGTGAGCTTCTTTGCCAACAGGTAAGAAGGTCCCTCCTGAGTTGGTCCGACCATTTAAATCGATGTTCTCGCGTTTGTCCGGGGTCATTGCCTGGTCGTCGCCTCGGTTCGTTCCTATTGCCACTCCCAACTGAACCATGGCGTCCATCCGAGATAGGCCTATTGTGGGTGGCACTGCGCGATACTTGTGTTGTAACCGCATAATTCGTTGCATTGGGGAGTTAGCCCAAAGCAACGCGGCTGACTGCAAGAGCAGGAGCTCTCGGGCGATGGGGTCGTTATTGTTATTAATAATCTAATTATCACAAATAACAGACTGGTGACTTGTATGCAATCTATAGTCCGTAAATTCGCTTTAAATAATCGGTTTTTCCTAAAAAGGCTTGAATTCGGAAATTATTTATGCTAAAGAACATTAAAAATATTAAGAATTAATTATTTATGTTCTCTAAGTACATCTAAATTAAATATGATACATATTGAGATTATTTTTTATTTTCTTTAGAGAAAAAACTTGCGTTGGATAAATAATTATACTGAAACAAAAATTGATCAATATACTGCATAAGCTTTCTTACAAATCTACTGCTAATCATTTCTAAAAAAAAAAAAACGTTTAAATCCATTCAGAATCGCGACCTGTAGACTATTTTGAATTGTAAATTCCCGAGCCAGCGCACTTTGCAGCGGAAAAAGTAAAGCACAAAGGTTTTATTCTTACTCTGGACTTTGCCTGCGCCTGTCGGGCACTTCGCGATTTGCCTGGGCAGAGTCCGAAGTGAAAGTGCTACTTCGCACTTTGCCTGACACCGCTCAGGCAATTCGCGGAGGGCCTAGGCAGACTGCGGTGTGCCGGCACTTCGAACTTTGCCTGTAACATATATATATATATATATATATATATATATATATATATATAAGTGAAGGAGTAATAACCGTGCCGAAAGCTGCATGGCGCCTAGGTAAGTTGTCTTAAATGATGACTAGGATACTGGGCGATCTCTCAGAGTACCAGCTTTATCCTTGCACGCGGGACTCCACAAGAATGGACGAACCCATTTCCTAGCTGCTCCTGGGAACAACAAAGAAACCACCAAAACACCAAAATGTTGTAGATGCGGTTCAAAACGATCGAACGCGCAGAGCACCCAACAATGTTTCGGTAAACAATGCCGATGATCCTAGACTTCGGGGTGCAGAAAATAATTCAGATGGAAACACGACGACGAACCGGCGAAACGCCCACATTGAGTGGACGAATCATCTTAAGAATGACGTGCTAGACTGCTACGATGCCAGCATTATTACCCAGAGCTTCAGCACGATTAGCTTCAGTCTTCGCGAAATGAAGCCGACAACCTCCGGAAAAGTGGATATGTACGCGGAGCGCTCCCCCAACCGCTGCTTGAACAAGCTGCAGACGAAGATGAAGAAGCGACATTAAGACCAACCACAGAAAGCAGGCAGCTTCTGAAAGATGTTTGCAATTTCAGTACAAGGAGGAACATCAACATCCAAGTTCCTCTTAAGCCCCAAGATCTGGCTGAAATAGATGCCTCCCTTCGTGGAGATATCTCGCAAGAGTCCGAACTCTGGACCATCAATTGCTCAGTTCATGGTGCTGCGAGGACTTTGGCTGATTCAAATCGAAGGCTAAAACCGACGATGGATCAAAAGACCAAAAGACGCTTGCATCAACTGAACAAGAAAATTGGATGGGTAGGACAGAATGCGTCCCGTGTTTAATGTGTGAGTGATTACATAACATATGGTAGACCGTTCACGGAAAGGGTTCGAAAGTTCGCCCAAGAACTAAGGATCTTGAATCACACACTAAACAAGTAAAAGCTGCTGACAATCAAGCAGCACATTGTTGACAAAATACGGCTGTTATCCGACGCAAGGAGAAGAATACCAAAGAGGGAGAAATGGATCAGGGAGAATCAACAATTTCTCGCTGACCCATCGCGCCTCTTCAGCGATCTCCCTGTTTCTGTAAAAAATCCACCCACGCCCAAGGTGGTAGAGACTTTTTGGAGAGAGTTGTACAAGATCCCGAAAAGATTAGAGTTGAAAGAAGATACTGACAATATCATCCGCTTCAAGGAGTTTTGCGACAACCTCATAAAATCTGAGGAGGAATGTCCATCAGTCACTGCCGAAGGGGTGGAAAAAGCACTTAGAGGCACGAAGATTTTCTCTGCTGCTGGACCAGATTATATCAAGAATTTTTGGTGGAAGTTTGCTTTTATACACCAACATTTGGTCCGCACATTCAGCTTATATTTAAAGTCGGAGACGCCCATTCCGCAGTGTCTGGTGTTAGGACGCACTATACCCCTGCCGAAAAAAGGCAACTTGTCCAACTCAGAGAATTGCAGGCCAATAACTTGTTTGAACACACTGTGTAAAATCTTTACAGTTGTCCTAAACAACAGGATTGTTCGACGAATTGAGCCTGTATGGCGAGAGATGTACGAACAACGTAGCTCGATGAAAGGCGTAGCAGGCTGTCGAGAGAACCTGCTTGTTACGGAATTTTGACGGAATGGCGTGAGGTTGCGAAGGAATCATGTTTAGTCATGTCAGAGTCGACGAATAAGAAACCAGAATATGTATCACCATTGTTAATCAGACCTTCAAATACCTTTTTGTCGAACATAATCCAAACCTAGAGTTCCTGAGCCTATCCAACAAGGCACTCCTGTTGCACGCAAAACAAGGTTTTGGGTTGTAAAAAATTGGCAAAGATGTAGCCTCCGGAAGCTACGACCACGATCGTTCACCGAACGATCGATCCCGACGTTAGCGGAGGTGATACGTCATCTGACTCGTCACTTCCTACAACACCAGAAGACGATCGAGTCGGGAATCACTTAACAAGGAATTCACAAATGAAATAACACTGAATTTAACATAAACTTTAAATTTAAGGACTCCACTGCTCGAGCTGTCCACAAGAAACACTGGACTTTGAATCACCGCCACACCCGAAACTGGCCACACCGGCCTACACCTTGATGAATACTGAAAATCCAGAAAAAAGGGTACAGGACCTCAAAATAGGAGCTTCACGCCAGTAACTGAGTCCCCACTAAAACGAAAAGGAAAGCTCCTGAAACTCAAAGGACAGAGAGAGAGAGACCTTCAAGGAGAAGGAGCATTAGGCGAAAACAATTTGATTACCAATGAAACCTTGAGGGTCACACAAACAATAATAACAACATCAAAATAAATTATTAACATCCCACCCGCATGGTTCGCTGAACGAAGCAAATTCCACTTATAAAGGTCAAGAGTTGAGTGCCGCTCGCCATGGAACACAATTAACTACATGGAATCAGAGCATGACTGGTAACCAACACCATTTGATGATCAGGTGATTTGAAGGTCCTAAAAGAAGTTTTAATAGTGGCAGATCACACGAGTCCATCCTGTCCGGAACTAACATTCGTTACTCGTCCTTAAGGCTCATGTAGTGTGTATTCCAACCTACAAAACTCACCTAAAAAAATTGGTTTCGAACGCGGGCGCACCGAAAGGATGTCAGGGGCAAATTTTTACCCCACAGGAAGCACATATCCATATTTGAGGGGGGAAGTCCCTCCGGATCGTCAACACTCGTGATAAATATTAAAAAATTGAAAAATAAAAACATTTTTCAAACATAGAAAAAAAGTAAACAGAAACAGTACAATCAGCGTCGTGTGGTGTCCCAATCAATCACTAAATCGATTTAAAAGGACTTTTGGCGCCATATTCAATATAGAAAAAGCATTAAAACATATGTAGGAGGAATAATTCTTAATAAGTTATAATATATTATTTGAAAAACATAACAAATAAATATTATCTTACAAAAATATAAGAAAAAAAGAAGGAAAAATATATTCAACGCAAAATACTGACTGATAAAATAGATAAATAAAACTTGCAACATTTTCTTCTAATTCTGAGTTGATCTTATAACATTCCCTTCACACGACCCACACAGAAGAAATAATTTACATATAGCTAAAGATTTGGTAAAGATTTTCCAAATTTGTAATTAGCAAAAATAAGCATTTTCCACAAAATGCAATGTTATTGTGTTTATGATTTTTTCAGAGGAACCTTAGGCTATATAATGTACAACCAACACCCCATAAAACCCACCCATGCTATAGAAATCATCTGTAGAAAGCTGGAAAGACCCGGTGAATAGTTTCCGATCTTAGTCTATGGGAATATAATCATTTCTCTAGAAAATCAAAGTTGTAGCGACTTTGATTTTTTTAAAAGGTCCTTCGGTTCTGGATTATTATTATAACATCCCCAAAAGTCAATCCACCCACAAGAAATAAATTACATATGGCTGTTAAGATTTAGTAAAGATTTTCCAAACTTGTAATTAGCAAAAAAAAGTTATTTCCACAAAATGCAAAGTTATTGTGTTAATGATTTTTTCAGTGAAACCTTAGGCTATATAATGTACCCCTAACACTCCATTAAACCCAGCCACGTATTAGAAATCCATTCTAGGAGGCTGGAAAGACTGGGTAAATATATTGCTGTATTATTCTTTGACGAAAAAATAACATTTTTAGAAAAAGTCGAAGTCGTTGTCTCTATGATTTTTTGATGTGATTCTCAGTCAATATATTGTTATCAGAAGACCCATACAAACCCACTCTCGCATTAGAAATCAATTCTAGAAAGTTTCCGAGACAAGTTTTTTATTATTTATTCCAAAGAGATTCTGACTCTTATTGGCTTCATTCCAAACTCGAATTCGTGTTGGAATTCATAGGCTCAAGTCGATCAGACTCCATTGTGGCCGCTGGTCATTATGAAAACGATTTCAAAACTGGTCTTTTTTCACATTACTATTCAGAAGCAGTTTTCGAGACAAATTTTTTATTATTTATTCCGAAGACATTCTGAGTCTTATGGCTTCATTTCAAACCTGAATTCGAGTTGGAATTCACAGGCTCAAGTCGATCAGACTCCATTGTGGCGGCTGGTCATTATGAAAACGATTTCAAAACTGGTCTTTTTTCACATTACACAATGGAGTCTGATCTACTTGAGCCTGTGCATTCCAACTTGAATTCAGGTTTGGAATGAAGCCAATAAGAGTCAGAATCTCTTCGGAATAAATAATAAAAAACTTGTCTCGGAAACTTTCTAGGATTGATTTCTAATGCGAGAGTGGGTTTGTATGAGTGTTCTGATAACAATCTATTGACTGAGGATCACAAAAAAAAAATCATAGAGACAACGACTTCGACTTTTTCTAAAAATGTTATTTTTTCGTCAAAGAATAATACAGCAATATATTTACCAAGTCTTTCCAGCCCCCTAGAATTCATTTCGAATACGTGGTTGGGTTTGATGGAGTGTTAGGGGTACATTATATAGCCCAAGGTTTCTCTGAAAAAATCATTAACACAATAACTTTGCATTTTGTGGAAATAACTTTTTTTTGCTAATTACAAGTTTGGAAAATCTTTACCAAATCTTGATAGCAATATGTAATTTATTTCTTGTGGGTGGATGGACTTTTGGGGATATTATAATAATAATCCAGAACCCAAGGACGTTTTAAAAAAATCAAAGTCGCTATAACTTTGATTTCTTAGAGAAATGATTATATTCCCATGGACTAAGATTGGAAACCATTCACCGGGTCTTTCCAGCTTTCTCGAGTTGAGTTCTATTACGTGGGTGGGTTTTATGGGGTGTTAAGTGTACATTATATAGCCTAAGGTTCCTCTGAAAAAATCATAAACACAATAACATTGCATTTTGTGGAAAATGCTTATTTTTGCTAATTACAAATTTGGAAAATCTTTACCAAATCTTCTTTAGCTACATGTCAATTATTTCTTCTGTGTGCGTGGTGTGAAGGGAATGTTATAAGATCAACTCAGAATTAGAAGAAAATGTGGAAAGTTTTATTTATCTATTTTATCGGTCAGTATTTTGCGTTGAATACATTTTTTCTTCTTTTTTTCTTATATTTTTGTAAGATAATATTTATTTGTTATGTTTTCTAAATAATATATTATAACTTATTAAAAATTATTACTCGTACACATGTTTCAATGCTTTTTCTATTTTTAATATGGCGCCAGAAGTCCTTTTGAATCGATTTAGTGATCGATAGGGATACCACGCGCCGCTGATTGTACTGTTTCTGTTTACTTTTTTCGACCTTTGAGAAAAGTTTTATTTTATTAATTTTTAAATATTTATCGCGAGTGTTGACGTTCCGGAGGGACTTTCCCCCTCAAATATGGATATGAGCTTCCTGTGGGGGAAAAAATTGCTCCCCGACATCCTTTCGGTGCGCCAGCATTCGAAACCAATTTTTTGAGGTGAGTTTTGTAGGTTGGATTACCCACTAAATGAGCCTGAACGGTTATGTCTCACGTTGAAGTAGAGAAGGGATGATATTCAACACGACGTTTTCAATTTAGAGATTAAGTTTCGGCACAGTCCATTTTTCTGAAATGTATTGCACCTGTGGAGTCAATGATTATTAAGTGGAGTATCTGACCCAACTTGAGCTTTCCCGAGATCCTGCATCAGGAGTTTCGCGACGATAGTGATTAGACTCAGCCAGTCAACTGGATCACGGAGCCAGTAAATAACAGCCAGAACCTTCCTTTCAGTGATCGGGCGTTCACTCTCGATTACTGGTGCTCCCAATCGGAATTCGTCAGATACAGGATCCCAGGTGGCTCCCAAAGCGTAAACTGGGCCATCGGTCTCGCGCTGTGGCTAATTTTTATTTAGGATATCGCCCGCAGGAATTCTATTCAAGAAGCTTTATCACTCACGGCTGAGAATATGTCGTCAACATGAATATTTTTCTGGATCGAATTACCAGATATAGAACGCATGACATTCCCTAGGTTCGAGTCGAAAGTAGACAGTGCCCATCTTCGTTCACTCCTGGTTTTCTCCAAACGAAACGGTGAATATCGACATCTCTTTCATCAAGTCTGATCTGGTAATACATCAGTTCAACATTAGCAAAGAAAACAATTCAAGGAAATCCCCATCACATTAAGACTGCAGCAAGTAAAGGACGACCATCTGCATTTCGGCAAATTGCATGATGTGTTTCTGTGGGAGGAATAATACGCATGTGCCTCGACCTGTCATAGTCAGACATAAAAACGAGCATAGTCCTCGTCAGCAAGGTGTCCTTCTCCAATCGTTGACATACGGAAACGAGTATCTGTTGAGCTCCTTGCAGAGATTCTCTGGAAATAAGCTCAAGAACTGAATCTGGCTGCGGAGAAATCCATGAATGATTCTTTGTCGCTCAGCAAAAAAACACAATGTTCTTTATATTTGTCATCAAGATTACCAACGATGATTGGCCCTTCCAAAGGTCCATGACTCTCATGATGGGATATGTCCATAGATCTCCATAAACTTTGTGTTTGTAGCCCTGCAACCAATCTTAACAGAACAGAAACCAACTAGACAAAATACACAATCTGTCATGGAAAGTAAGTTTCTCCTACCTGGGAGCCCGTCTCGAGGCGTTTGCAATGTTGCAAACCATCACACAGTCAGTAAGTAAGTTTGTCCTGCCTGACAGCCTGTCTCGAGGCGTTTGCAATGTTGCAAACCATCAGACAGTCCTGCCTGAAAGCCTGTCTCGAGGCGTTCGCAATGTTGCAAACAATCACATAGTCAGTAGGTACGTTTGCCCTGTCTGAGAGCCTGTCTGCAGGCGTTCGCAATGTTGCAAACAATCCATCAGCATTGTGGTTGTCTTGCCTGAGAGCCTGTCTCGGGACGTTTGCAATGTTAAGAACAATCATATAGTCAGTAAGTACGTTTGTCCTGCCTGAGAGCCCATCTGCAAGCGTTCGCAATGTTGCGAATCATCACACAGTCCTGCCTGAGAGCCTGTCTCGAAACGTTTGCAATGTTGCAAAAAAATAACATAGTCAGTAAGTACGTTTGTCCTGCCTGGGAGCCTGTCTGCAGGCGTTCACAATGTTGCAAACAATCCATCAACATTGTGGTTGTCATGCCTGAGAGCCTGTCTCGAGACGTTTGCAATGTTGAGAACAATCACATAGTCAGTAAGTACGTTTCGCCTGCCTGAGAGCCTGTCTGCAGACGTTTGCAATGTTGCAAACAATCCGCCAGCAATATGCTTGTCATGCCTGAGAGCTTGTCTCGAGACGTTTGCAATGTTGAAAACAATCACACAGTCAGTTCGTAAGTTTGTCATGCCTGACAGCCTGTCTACAGGCGTTCGCAATGTTGCAAACAATCCGCCAGCAATATGGTTGTCATGCTTGAGAGCTTGTCTCGAGACGTTTGCAATGTTGAGAACAATCACACGGTCCGTGAATAAGTTTGTCACGCCTAAGAGCCTGTCTCGAGGCGTTTGCCATGTCGCAAACAATCACCACAAATATGTCTGTCCTGCCTGAGAGCCTGTCTCGAGGCGGTTGCAATGTTGCAAGCAACCACACAGTCAGTAAGTGCGTTCGTCATGCTTTACGTTCATGCTCCCCTCGCTAACCCACTATCCGGCTCGAAGGACCAAAAATGTTACGGAATTATGACGGACTGGAGTGGGGTAGCGAAGGAATCATGTTTAGTCATGTCAAAGTCGACGAACAAGAAACCAGATTATGTATCACCATTATTAATCAGACCTTTAAATACCTTTTTTTCGAATTTAATCCAAACCAAGAGTCCCTGAGCCTATCCAACAAGGCACTCCTTGTGCACCCAGAAAATGGTTTTGGGTTATTGTAAAAAATTGGCACAGATGTAACCGCCGGAAGCTACGAATCCCGACGCAACCGGAGGTGATACGTCGTCTGACACGTCACTTCCCAAAACACCAGAAGACGATCGAGTCGGGAATCACTTAACGAGGAATTCACAAATGAAAGAACACTGAATTTAACCTTAACTTGAAATTGAAGAACTCCACTGCTCGAACTGTCCAGAAGAAACACTGGACTTTAAATCGCCGCCCCACGCGAAACTGGCCACACCGGCCTACACCTTGATGAATACTGAAAAGCCAGAAAAAAGGGGACAAGACCTCAACGAAGGAGTTTCACGCCACTACCTGAGTCCTCACTTCAACAAAAAGGAAAGCTTCTGAAACTAAAAGGAAAGTGAGAGACCTTCAAGGAGAAAGAGCATAGGGTGAAAACCATTTGATTACCAATGAAACGTTGAAACCGGAAAGCTTTCGATTCAACCTCTCATAGACTTATCATCTGTCTGTTGGAAAACTTGAAGGTACATCCACACAAAGTGAGATGCATAGAGACATTGATGCCTCTGTGGAAAACTCGATTTAATATCACATCTAGAAATTATCGTCTTACAACGAATAACGTCACCTTCCAGAGGGGCGTCTTTCAAGGTGATTCCATGAGCCATTTGCTCTTTTGCATCACACTTCTGCCTCTATCTCTCGCACTAAGAAATTCTCCTGAATACCTCTGTGGCGACACTAATCAGCGCGAGTATAAGGTCACTCATGTATTTGATATGGATGACCTGAAGATCTATGCCTCTGGTAAAAGCAAACTTCAATCTGCTATAAATATCGTCAAGAACTACACAGGAGAGATTGGAATGAACTTTGGTTTGGACAAGTGTGCCAAAATTCATCTGAAAAAAAGGAAAGATTACTGACGTTCCCAAGGACCCTGAGCTTGTGGATATATGTGTTATCAGACATCTTAATACTGGAGAGACCTATACATACCTGGACGTGTCTGAAAGCCGCATTCAGGACGTAACACCAGTGAAGAAGCCTCTCCGAAGCAGATACAAGCATCATCTCCGACAGATTTGGTCTTCCAATCGGTCGCCGTTGAACAAGGTATCTGCGACTGACATGCTTGCCATGTCACGCCGTCAAGGCGGACGCGGACGTCTGAATCACCAGTTTCTGCATAACCGAATTGTTCTAAGTACAGCTTACATCGTTGCGAATGGCAGAGATCCCCTCCTAAAGATGGTCAGGAACCACGAGATGATTGGTGAAGGAGCGTTGCTTTACAAAGCTGCGGAGCAAGCCGCCGAGACCCTTGGCCTGAATTTTAACATCAGAAGTGAGGAAATTGCATTATTCCATCTAGATGCTTCACGTCTAAAAGCCGAAGTAAAGAAAGCAGAGGTTGAAAAATTTCAACTATCGTCTGAGCCTCGGTGGCTCAGACGATAGCGCGTCGAACTTTCATGCAACTGTAGGTCCCCTCAGAAAAAGCTGGTATCGTACCAAAGTGGGGCTCCATGTCGAGGGGAATAGCCTTGGAGGTCGAAGCCAATTCTGTGAAGACTTAAAAATGAGTTAGCGTTTGTCTTGCGCTTGGGGGCTTCTACAGGAGGCACCACGCTCGATGGTCGCTGGCAGATTTCAAGTAATAAACACACACACATACACTTACATAACACACCAGGACAGTGCTTCGAATTTGTGAATCTACCTGATGACCTCAGAGGGATCGCTCCGTACACCCTAGCCTGCTGGGGAGGTTGTCGAATGGCAGAGTGGGTGAGGATCACTTTGCCTGATCAAGAAAGGAGGACGTCGTTTACTGTGCGATAGGTGTACCTGGCACCCAAGAGGTATAATCTCAGAACGCTGATAAGAACGAAAACCCACCGAGATCTAAAAACACTCGGCGAAGGATGGCCGGATTCGGAGTACTGCCTTGAGAATAAATACGGGTATGGCACAATAGGCTTTATAGCTTGAGCACCAGGGTTTGGGACCTCACGAGCCCCCTGCCTACGTACTCGTCGAAGGAGCAAACTTTTGCTTTTCTCAAAGCCTCAGGACTTAATTCAGGTACAGAAGGTTTTAATGGCGCATGCCAGGACGGTGTCATTTCCTCCTTAGCATACCGTGACCGCATTTTATGTCAAGAAGTTCCCAGTGATAGATGCAGAGCGTGTCATGCACACGCTGAGTACCTAGAACACATGCTATCGGGGTGTCTGACCCACGCAGGAACGACGTATATCCATAGACATAATGCGGCCCTCAGAGTACTGTATTACCACCTTTGTCGCTCTTACGGTGTTGGTCGCGACCCTGCCCTGCTGAACGCTCCAAGGGATATAGAGTCAATTGTCCGAAACGAGAAGTGCCAGACTTTCTGGAACTACGATTTTCGGGCAGCAGTCTCCGTTGCGTACTCGTGGCCTGACATTGTTCTCCAAGACTTCGAGAAACGAACTATATTCGTGATCGAATTCTCGGCTCCGTCCGAATACAACATCACTGCGAAGCAGAAAGAAAAAGAGGAGAGGTATCAAGACCCTAAAAGAGAGCTGCAACGACTGTACCCAAAATATTCGGTACCAGTAATTGTCCTTATGATAGGTACTCTCGAAGGTGCGAAACTATCACTGGTTCGTAACCTCGAAGCCATACCCGCGTGCTAAAAATATGCCAAGGCACTTGCGAGATGGTTGCAGAAAGCTGTCATCCTTGGGTCGCTTCGTGTCCTCAAGACACACGAGGGTTTCGCCAGCCTGTCGTTCTAATTTCATCGTGCCCTGTGACCACCCATCTCACGGTTGTGAGACGTGGCCATAGGTGTGATTTACCGCGGTTCTACTGGGGGCTATTGACATTTTTTAGATGGCGGTTGCTCTTAGTGGGACCCTGCGGTAGTTGTTCAACTATTTTTTTAAATTATACACATATATATATATATGTAATTTTAAAAAAGTTAAAAAAAAGATCTTATTCAGAAAGCCATAATAGCAGTTCTGTAGGAGCTAATACACTGTATTCTTCTAGATTTTCATGAAATTAAGTCCACTTTAACTTCTTTTCTGACAACTTTCAACTGTCATGCACAAGGACAGAGTTATTTCAGAAAAACAAAAATTGAGGATTTTTTATTTAAGTTTGTTGCTAAAAAAGAGGTTTTAACAGCTGTATCTTCTGAATTTTCGAAGGTATGATTTTTTTTTCAATTTTGCAGTAAATTTTATGCCCCCCTATTCTTGTCAAGCTTGCCTTAGTATAGAGTCACCAGGAAGGAGAAATTTTTGAAAAAACTTGATTAGAAAAAATGACACCTATTTTAATTATTTAAAAGGAACTTGGTTATCGCAGCTTGATAACCGCACCAAAAAAATTTGAAACAGAGTTTTTTTTAAAACGGCTGAAGCGGCCTTTTCATTTTGGCCTCAAAATGTTCGGGAGGTATCACGGGCATGAGAACAGAAAGAAACTGGGAGTTGCAAGACCTTTTTGGTTAAAATCCATTAAAGCCCACCGTGAATGGGTCTTGCTTCACCTCATTTTTCGGCAGGATCGCCAGAATTACGCAATTTGCACAAGCAAGCTTGGTTTCGCTCTTACTTGGTTGGTGCCACAAATACATAATATTAAGACAGAGGCGAGAATTTCTTTTAATCACATGACCCATAAACTTCTTTCAATAAGGGATACACGAAAACAACAGCGTAATTAGAGTAAAAGTTCCAAGTTACTGCGAAAATTGTAACTAAGTTACGTTATATGTTTCTTTTTCAAATAGTAATTAAGTTACTCTAAATGTTACAAATGAAGTAATTTTTCGGTAACGAAATTATTTGTAACAAGTTACTACCCAGTACTGGGTAGGATATTCCGACTGACAAGTTCATTACTCTATTTGCATATTATACTGAATAAATATTGTTGCTAACGTGCTGAAATATATTGTGTATTGTTAATAAAATTAAGGAAGTCGAAAAAGTAACTTTTTAGATAATTTCATGTTTTTCTGAAAACATTTACTTTATCGAATAAACGTAGCTAGTAACATTTAGGAGTAACGCAACTGTAACTAGTTACCTCATTTTACTAAGTGAGCAAAAACCATGAAATATTATCCACCTCCAGTACTCACTCCTCAAGGCCCAGATCCAGAAAGCACAAGAGAAAACGTTCCGCGAACAGCTCCTTAACAAGAAGATGCATGGCATCTTCCACAGAAATGTGAATGATCAGTCGATGACTTATAATCTTACAATTGCTCTCCTCAAATCATCTGGATTGAATTCGGACACGGAGGGTTTCATTTTAATGTGTCGAAGCAATGTTATGTTATAGGACAAATTTTATCTAGTCGACAAAATCGTGCGGGAGCGACGTACATCAAAAGGTACGATGCGGCACTAAGGGTGCTTTATCACCATCTCTGTCACTCTAACAGTATTAGCCACGATACCGCTCCACCAAACTCTACCAGAAAAATAGAGTCAATTGTCGAAAATGAGAAGTGCCGCATATACTGAAACTTCATATTCTCGATGCCTGAAAAACAGGCTACAGCTGAAACCTTACCACGATTCCACCAGGAACAAGTGCAATTTTGTAGAATGGCACGTGCTCCCAGTGAGATACTGTAATTATCCTTATGACACTTTTGTGGAGAGTCAGATTTGCGGCAGTCACACAACGGAAAGTCACATCACGGCAAGTCACATTGCGGCAAGTCATATTGGTGACAAATAAAATTTGCGGAAAGTCACATTGCGGAAAATTAAATTACGGCAAGTCACATTGCAGCCCGAGCAACTGCGGAAACTCTCGTTTCGAAAAATATGAAGTCCATGACAAATTGGAAAAAATTAACAGTATTTGAGGTCACATTACGCAAGTCACATTCGCGGAATCTATCATTCTGAAAATTTTGAATTCCAGAAGAAATAGGCAAAAGTGCGGGATCTTTGTGATTAGTTATGAAAATAATCTAGTTCATACTCTTACCCTTTTTCAACTTCCCTTTGGACTTCCCGCAAATTTGACATGCCGCGAAATTCCTGCCGGGTACCCGGTCACTGAACATGCAACGTGTCAACTTTCGCTCTTAAAAAAAATTATTACAACAACAAAAAATTGTGTCTTAAATTAGCGCGAACTTATCTTATTAATGGGGCTCCGAGAGGATTTAGATATTTCCAAATAGAAAATTCAAGGATTTTGAGTTTGAATTTCGAGTCGATACCAGGGAACCAGGTCACTGGCATGAGATGCAGGGATTTTTCATGATTTCTACCGCTTTTCCTGCATTCTGTCGTGGAGTTGTACCCCATTTTTTGCAGGTAACAGTTCAGGTTTTTGTACACTGTAAGCGTCTGAACCACTGTTCTTATGTCTTTCTTGGGTTGTTCAAAGATTTCCCTGGCTATGTCCATTCTGTACGTATAGCCCAGCACGGCTTTCGCTTGTGCAATCATGGGTTAATTCCCAGTACTCCCGGTTCTTCGTCCGAATCCAGCTTCTTATGGTTATACCGTTACAGCAAGACGCTAGTACCACTGCCGGTTCCGGACCTATGTATTCAACTGCTGCGGCGCTTTTTGCCAACTGGTCGGCTTTTTCGTTTCCTTTAATCCCTGTGTTAATCCCTGTGTTGATCTGATGCATTTTTGCATTTCCAAACCAGCTCTGATGTTGTGTTTGGTTCAATAATTGCAGTTAATGTTGATTGGCTGTCCGAGCAGATTTTAATCTGCCCACCAGCAGCATTTCCTCTATTAGTGTTTCAGCGCTGCTATGGACGGCTTAAGTAGGATATATATATATATATATATATATATATATATATATATATATATATAATTGAAAAAAAAGTTAAACAACCACCGCAGGGCAGTGGCGGCTTAAGGAGGGGGGCGGAGGGGGCGGTCCGCCCCGGGTGCCAAGCGCGAAGGGGTGCCAATAAGGGACAATAAGGGGTGACCAGGGTCCCTTTTACGGTTGTGGGGGCCCCACGGTCGTTTACCGATGTTGTTAAAGCGCTGTTGTTTGTCTGAGTGATATATGTTAATGAGAAATAATATTAAGATGACATACTTCTTACGACTAATCTTTTGAAGTTCATTGTAAAATTTTCGAAGTTTATCATCATAAAGAAAGAAATTTTAACATCCAATTTCTACTGATTGGTCTGAAGTATGTCATCTCTACCATCTTAATATTATTTCTCATTAACATATATCACTCAGGCAAACAACAGCGCTTTAGCAACATCATTATTCGAACTTATAATCCTTGTTTTGACATAATTTATCATATCTTGACAAAATATTTTGAAGTTTATTGTAAAATTTTCGAAGTTTATCATCATAAAGAAAAAAATTTTAACATCCAATTTCTACTGATTGGTCTGAAGTATGTCATCTCCACCATCTTTATATTATTTCTCATTAACATATATCACTCAGACAAACAACAGCGCTTTAACAACATTATTATTCTAACTTATAATCCTTTATAATAAGAAGTAATCCACGCGTGTACAGTAAAAATACCAACTTATTTTACTTTTTATAAGTATCAATATTTGTTCTGACGAGATTGAAGTTTTCTAAAATGAATAAGATTTAAAACAAATTGTTGAAGAAATTTATTAATTTTTTAATTTCTCTAATAGACAGCCCACTAATAAATTTAAAAAGCAATAATTGGCTTTATAATGTTCTTTAACCCTTATTCATTTTGGAAACTTTTTTTCTCCTCAAAAAAATAATTATAATCTATAACCAATTTAGAAAGTTTATATTTGTACTATAGAAATGACAAACATCTTTTTTTCTAAATACTCAAATGAATGATTTCCGAAATTATGCAGAAGTCTATTAGTTTTGAAAACTTGTTTCAGAGTCTTGTTATTAACAGTAAAAGAAATATATGGACGAAACTGGAAACAAGCAATTTTAGAAAAATTCGTAAAAATATCAAAATGAACGTTGAATGCGGTTTTAGAAGTGCTTGAGGCCCTAAAATTTAAATTCCACAATAAATTGTACATGAAAATATTGATTTTTGATTAATTTGATCAAATCTAAGCCAAACAAATTTGAATACACAACCCACCCTTCGACCGCCTTCAACGGGCTTTCACGGTAAACAACGAGACCAATACGCACTCTCTCGGCGCATGCAAACGCTATACGTAGTGTTCGTGCTATAGTTTTGACACAGTCACCTCTTCGAGCAGTACGTAGAGTTCAACTGATTTCGCTGATTTCGAACTCAGTGAATTCAGTGTTCCACTGAATTCAGTCTTGAATTCAGTTATGACAAAATGATTTCATATGATTTCCCGGTGATCTCCAGTGATCTCCAAGCTTGAATAATATTAGAAGATTCTGCTCATATTGAAAATCGTAGTCGCTGACTTTATCGAGTTCATACTGATTTCGAATATTTTAATAAAGATAAAGGAGCATTTGTACCCTTGATTTCCCAGTGAATAGCCCCTTGGAGATCGCTGAAAAGGCGCGATGGGTCAGCGAGAAACTGTTGATTCTCCCTGACCCACCTCTCTCATAACAGCCGTATTTTGTCACCAACATGCTGCTTGATTGTCAGCAGCTTTGACTTGTTTAGTGTGTGATTCAAGATCCTGAGTTCTTGGGCGAACTTTCAAGCCCTTTCCGTGAACGGTCTACAAGGTGTTATGTAGTCAATCACACATTGAATACGGGACGCATTCTGTCTTGCCCACTCAATCTTCTTGTTTATTTGATGCAAGCGTCTTTTGGTCTTTTGATCCATCGTTAGGAAGAACTTGCATGTTAATGCTCCCCCTTGTACTGAAATCGCGAGCATCGCTCAGAAGGTGCCTGCTTTCCGAGGTTGAGCCTAATGTCGCTTTCTCATCTTCAGCTGCAGTTCGATCAAGCAGCGGTTGGGGAAGCGCTCCGCGTACATATCCATTCTTCGAGAGGTGGGCACGTGGATTTCGCAATGATTGAATCGAAACGTGCTGAAGCTCTGGGTGTTTTTGGCACCACAGAGTATGCATACGGACCATAAAGCCTCGGTGAACAGGGATAATGCTGGCATGGTGGCAGTCTAGCAAGTCATATCTAAGTTGATCCGTCCACTCAATGTGGGCGTTTCGCCGGTTCGTCGTCGTGTTTCCATCTGAATTATTTTCAGCACCCCAAACTCTAGAATGATCTGCATTGTTTGCCAAACCATTGTTTTCTCGTCTATCGGTACGCAGTTTATGTTAATTTGTTTGTCTATTGAAGGTATACTATCCTTTCTATTGAGCAATGAAACACTGCACTCTCAGTTGGCTCTCATACTCACGCTTTTGTCACTTCAAATTTTTATGCAATATTTTCTACCTTTTTCATTCATCGGTCCGTATTTCACATGTTTTGTTTTTCCATTGAAGGTGCATGCTATGTGTGCTAGTCTTTACGATGGACCAACTAATACCACGTGCGGGTTAGTTGGTTCCTATAACATTAGGAAAGGCTTGTTCTTGGATATTCGTATTTCTCTGATATATATATATATATATATATATATATATAATTTAAAAAAAAGAATTTAACAACCACCGAAGGGTCCCAATAAGAGCAACTGCCTTCTAAAAAAATGTCAATAGCCCCCAGTAGAACCGCGGTTAATCACACCTATGGCCACCTCTCACAACCGTGAAATGGGTGGTCACAAAGTACGACGAAATTACAATGACAGGCCGGCGAAACCCTCGTTTGTTTTGAGGACACGAAGCGACCCAAGGATGACGGCTTTCTGCATCCATCTCGCAAGTGCCTTGGCATATTTTTGACCCCCGGGTATGGCTTTAAGGTTGCGAAGCAGTGATAGATTCGCACCTCTGAGAGCACCTATAGGTCTATAGGCCCTTCTGTTCTATTCCAAAGAAATCGGCTCAGGTGTTTACGAAAATGGTCGAGGTCATTCTTGGAGTACCTTTCAACGAGGAATCCGGTAGTGGCCATGAATTTGACCTTGATTTTGAACTTCAAGGTCATTTGCAGGTCAACTTTGTTTTTTAAAGTGGGAACCTCTATTTTTGACAACGGTAGTCGAAAGAGCGGAAAATTTTGCGTCCTAACGTGTACTCAGGTCACGGGTCAGAGATGAACTTGAACTTCAGGTTAAGTTTTTAGGCTAGACCCAGGTATGGGTTGGCTCAGGTGATTACAAAACACGTCGAGGTCATTCTTGAGTGACTTTTGACGAGGAATACAGTGGAGACCTTGTATTTGACCTTCAGCTTCACCTTCAAGGTCATTTGCAGTTCAAGTTTTTACATTCAGCGTTACCAAGCAACAACGACGTGGACGTAGAAAAATCTGCTCCTTTGGAGTGCCTGGTTCACGTAAGTCCCCTTGCCTCTCATGGTCGAAGTGCTTGATTTACGTGAATCCTCTTGCCTCTCACGATCGGGGTGCTTGATTCAAGTGAGTCCCCTCGCCTCTCACATTTGGTTATTAGCATTAATCAGCGCAACATCTTATTTTGAGTGCTCGAATTGTTCTCCATCCACCTTTCGACAGTAAGTAGTACAGATTGGATCCGACCCATACCTGCGGCAAGCCTGAAAACCTTCAGCTGAACTTCAAGGTCATCCTTTAGACATGACCTGAGTACATGTTTGGACGCAAAATTTCCTGCTCTTTCGATTGCCGTAGTCAAAAATAGGGGTTCCCACATAAAAAAACAAAGTTGAACTTGAAGTAACCTTTTGGGTCAAGCCCAAGGTGAAATTCAAGGCCACTACTAGATTCCTCGTTAAAAGTTACTCCGAGAATGACCTCGACCTTCTTCGTGAACACCTGAGCCGAAGCAGTACAGATTGGACCCGACCCATACCTGGGTCAAGCCTAAAAACCTTCAGAACAAGCTCAAGGTCATCCTTGACCTACGACCTGAGTACATGCTTGGATGTACAATTTCCCGCTCTTTCGATTGTTGTTGTCAAAAATAGGGGTTTCCCTTTGAAAAAATAAAGTTGACCTCGAAATAACCTTGAAGGTCAAGCTCAGGGTCAAATTCAAGGTCACCCCTGGATTCCTCGTTAAAAGTTACTTTGAAAATGACCTTGACCTTTTTGAAAAATATTTTACCTGGACAATTATGTAGGTGTTTCGTTACTTTTTGGACACCCTGTATGTATATAT
>CAKNXH010047731.1:0-12806 GCA_932178445.1 Andricus quercusramuli
GAGTAGTTCTTTGTTAAAATGAAACGAATTTTTCAGTTACAAGTAAACAAGTGCTTTGCATTACATTTTAACCAAGCTGCAGATAGTAGTTATATTTTCACAAGCAAACTAGTCTCTTTTTACACAATCAATAAGCTTGTTAATTTTTCTCAAGCAAGTTAGTAAAAGTAAATCAAGTTAAATTGACAGATTTTAACCGAGTAGTGACAGATTTTAACCGAGTAGAGATTTTAGCACAATTGCGCATGCGTCGGACCAGCAGCCAGCATTACGACGCTAATCCTTGGTTGTGGTTTGTGACGCGCCAATTTTTTAGTGCAAAGTGTGAAAAGTGCACTGGACATATGGCAGACGAGGACGTATGCAATTTGCTACGAGAGTGGGGCCTGTCACAGTACATAGATCACTTTAAAGCATGCATTTTCCCCAAATTCTATTTGTTAGACTTCCCATTTGACCTAATTTCTATGCAGCTGAATTATTATTCTACCTAATCTCCGTTGCTCGGCTGCATAGAAATTCGGTCAAATGGGAAGTCTAACAAATAGAATTTGGGGAAAATGCATGCGCTATATATATATAATGGTAACCGAGAAGCTTTGCTGCCGTAGCAGTATAGGTCGGCTGCACCAGCCAAGTACATTAGTGACAGTAGCCAAGTGGCTTTGCTGCCGTAGCAGTATAGGTCGGCTGCAACAACCAAGTACATTGGTTACGGTAACCGAGTAGGTCAGCTATCGCAACAGACTGAGGTTGGCTACTGTAACCAAGTAGGTTGCTAATTTTAAACAAAAAATTTTAGCCAATACAACTTGGTTAGATTTTACAACGAAGTTTGCAGGTGCTATATTAGCAGTCTTACTTGGTTACTTTCAGCAGAATTTTGGTTATTTTCAACAGGTTTATTTTCTCAGTGCAATGAAATGTTTCGATAGACGAAAATTGAAGTAAAGTATAATTTTCAAACTTTCAAACTTTATTTCAACTTCTTGCGGCTTTATAATATGTATAATCATTGTTAACAACTATAGCGTATGTGGTACGCCTGCTTTCGCGAATAAATAGGGTAGAAGTACAATTTGTCAAAATTTAATAAAAATTTATGATATTCAAAATATGCTTGGTCAAAGTTACCCTACTTTTGAAGACTAATTTCTCGGTTTGAAACTATTATTTTACATTTAAAAAGTGAGATTTCAATACAAACCGATTTTTTTGTAGCATAATGCAGAATTTATTTCCAAATTTTCACTAAATTCGTAAATACATAAGGTAGAAGGAATTTTTCTCAAAAATTAATAAATATCCATGATATTGAAAATATGCTTCCTCGAAGTTACCCTACTGTTGAAGACTGATTTCTCGGTTTGTAACAATTATTTTACATTTAAAAAGTAAGATATCAATACAAAATGCTTTTCTTCTAGTATAATGCAAAATTTCATTTCCAATTTTGGATTTTTCGACTTCATAATCATTGCCAACAACTATAGCGTATGTGGTATGCCTGAATTCATAAACGAATAACGTGGAAGGGATTTTTAAACATAATTGAAAAGGGAATAAGTCTTGAGAGTAAACTGGGATCGAAAATATTGATCGATTTTTTTCAATATTTTTTTGATTTACTCGTAATAATATAATGAAACTAATGCAGTCCAGTAAAATTGAGTTAAGGAATATTGTACACAATTTTGATTTTTCTCCGCTGTATCTAATCTCAAACAATGGGAAGGTCGCGCCAGGCCAAAAACCGTCCGCTCGACAATCTACCCCCTGCCGCAAGGTTACCGGTTCCCAGACAATGCCTGACCCAGGCCGACTGTCCCCTGATAATGACTTTATTGCAGGAAATTTTTTTCACACTTTTTTTCCGATGTACCCTTTTTTCCTGAAAATATTCCTACGGTGATTGGCTGTCGAAATTTTTTTTTCACTAACAAGCTCCACCCTTTAGGGCGTGCTTATCATATTTCTATCTATCTCGCACACTCAACTCAGAATTCCCACGGGTGTCCCCAGCCCTCTTAACTTTTTTGTGTTGGGTTTTGAACTAGGACCGAAACTGTCTCGCTTATTCAATAGATTTTCAGCTTTTTCCGATGAAATAAGAGAAGCATGTGCTAAATTTAAATGAAATTTCATATTTGAAGTGTTTCCTGAGGTTTTTACTACTTTATCACAGTACCTGCACATAGCAGTATCATTATTTATTTTGTGGAAATGTTTCCACACGCTACTCACTTGGCGACCCATTTTATAAATTTACCCAGATAACAATTGTGTACACACGATGCGCGCATTGTGCGGGTATTCGTGCGGGTTATCCCGCACGTCGTGCACGCATATGATCACACAGCTGCGACATCAATTGATGCACACATGGGTCGCACGTCGTGCAGTAACAACGCGTGCGGGCAGATTGCACGCACGAAGTGCAGGTTTAATGAGAGGGTCAATAAATAATTTATTTAATTGTTTTTAAATGTAAAATAACAAGTGGTAAATGTATTTTATGTCGTTTATTATGTTATTAAAGTCGTGCTACACATGAATCTATTTTGGAGTGAAAATTGTACTTTTCAGATTAATTAATTCATACAGCAAATATAAGATTCACAAAAAAATAATAAGTATCTAATATATCAAGATAAAAATCTCATTTTTTTCATACTAATTGCAGGACTTAAAAATAATTTAATGTAACTTCACTACCTGGTCACTATCTCGGTCAAGTATCGTTGATATACATCAACGATGTGGCGGTTCAATAATTAGTTTTTTTTCATATTTTTAATAGTACGATAATTTTTAATTTTTTATCATATCAAATTTACGTAAATTTACGTCATTCCCGGCCATCACGCTGCCTACACTATGTGCGTCGCATAATATCAACACTGCGTGACAGCGTAATGCGACGCATTCTGCTCGCACTTTGGTGCCCATCACTTGAACGAGGCACGTGTTGGCAAAATGAATGAATTTTCGCACGCACGACGTGCCTCGCATGACGTGCGGGTTACAGGCGTCGCACGATTGTTATCTGGGTAATTGTAAACGACAAAGGCTAGTTAATCTGTAAAATAAACAAAACATAACGAATGAGAAATTTAGAATATTTCAAGAGTGTTCTACTTATACTTGAATTTAACAAACTACAAATACCTAAACTTGAATAATTTTTTTCATTCAAGAAACCGTAAAACTTTAGGTTAGAAATTTCGCATATCTGAACGTTATGAGAAAAAAGTATTATGTGAAAACGATATTGCATGCCGTGATTGTAAAATATCGTTACGCATTTATGGTTTTCCATGCAATCTATGATGTTCATTATATGTATATATTTTTTTAGATAGCGTAATAAAAATTCATATTTATTGCACCTAGCAGCATCAGAGCCGTGGCTCGGAAGGTAATACAAAATTTCGAATTAATTAATAAACACACGATACTTTCTACATTATATATATTGAAGTATAAAATAATTTTAAGAAGCTCTCTAAAATTATATTTATAGTTCAGAAATATTTGTGAGAATTAAAAAATTAAAATTTTCAAGCCTGCAACCTCTAACAAGTGTTTGGCAATGTCTAATTTTTTAATTTGCACTAAAAAATTTTCAAATATAAATATAAGTCTTCAAAGGCATTTTTTCATTCTTCCATTAATCAATATACAGGGTTTTCCAGACTCAAGTGTCCGGACTTATATAGCCGTATAAAAATTAAAAAAAATAAATAGAAAATTCCTTTTCCAAAAATCAGTTGATGTTTTAGTTTTTAAGTTATAAATGATTTAAACTGGACCAATCAGGTGCACCATATAAACAGCCGTGTGTGCGTGAACGGGATTTCAACGCAGTTTTATATCAAAGCGAGCGCAGAGGTGGGGTTAGCGACAGGAGAACACTACGTTGAAATCCCGTTCACGCACACACGACTGCTTGAACGGCGCTCGTGATTTGTCCAGCTTAAATATTTTATAACTAGAAAACTTCAACTGATTTTTGGAAAAGGAATTTTAGATTTATTTTTTTTTATTATTATACAGCCATATAAGTCCGGACACTTGAGTCTGGGACACCCTGTATTGATGCAGAGATTTTATAACCACGTAACCAAAGTGAAACTTGGAAATAGAAGTTTATTGATTTCAGTGGTTTCAAAGGAATTTCATTTTTCAAGGATTACTGTAATGCTTCCTACTGAATTGTATAATAATATTTTTACTCATTTTTCAAGAATTTGTTTACAATAAATCCACGACTACGCAGTATTTCCAGAATTTTGTTTTCACTCTTACGAATCCGAAAGTATTTAAAAAAATCTTGAAACACTCAATATCTGCAACGGTCAAACTTAAGAAAAAGAGAAAAAATGAAACGCAAGTGTCATTCGACCCTTTCCAATTCTGCCCTTTGTTTCTAAAAATCAGTCCATCTGTAGCACTCTCAGAAGTCAGTCGGTTATTTTGAAAACAGGGAAAGAACTGAATACAAAATATAAAGTTTTAAAATTTTCATTATTTTTCTATAAACTCTTTTTATGTGTGCAGTTTTATTCAATAAAAGATTTTATAACCGCGTAACCAAAGTGAAACTTGGAAACAGACAAGAAATGGAAGACTCTACAACCTGTTTTAAAAAAGATGAGTTTTCTATTATATACCAAATTATAGTAATTTTTGCTAAAATACAATTCCCCCCCCATGTTTGGAAAGGTTGAGGGGGGGGGGGTATCTTCAAATACTTTAAGTTCTCCTTGTCGGATTTAAAGAACTCTAGTACTCTCAGAAGTCAGTCGTTTATTTAAAAATAGGGAAAGAATTTTTAAAAGAAAATTTTCAAAACATTTTAAAAGAAGTTTTAAAATTTTTATTATTTTTCTATGAACTCTTTTTATGTGTGCAGATCTATTCAATAAAAGATTTTATAACCGCGTAACTGAAGTGAAACTTTTAATTTAAAAAAAAAAAAAAAAAAAAAAAAAGAGTTATTGGCTCGTGTTTTAGTGATCGGCCGGCAATCGGCAAATGGGAGCATATCAACTCCTATCTAATAAAACGCTGCTTAAGGCTGGTGACCTTCTCAGCATAAATCACCCACCTATTGAGACTCTCGGCTTCCTTTCTCATGTCCTTATCCCCCCGCCCCCCAGTAACAGAAGTTTTGGTGGGACTGACGTTACAGCTTGACTCCACCATAAGACTAATCACTGCTTCATTCGGACATGATTTCGACTCGCAAAACAACTCTTGCGCATACAGGTGATAGTTGGGAGTACAATCTAAACATGAATAATACAAACAATAAAGTAGCCTCGGAATGGACTGAAACTCGGACGAAGAAAAAGGGTTGCGAATTTAGAAACATAGGAAATGGGGTGTTGAAAGACGGTTGTGAAATATGGTCAGGAGTAGATAGCGAATCGCATCGTAGTCAAGGGGTCGGTTTAATTATGAATGAAAAAGCAAGTCATCATCTCATAGAGCATAATTTTGTATCACCCAGATTGCTATGGGCTAGAATGAAGGTAGGAATCAGAAGATTATTTATCGTAGCGTGCTACGCACCAGTTGATAGCAATTCGAGGGAAGTTAAGGACGCCTTCTGGGACACTCTAAATGATACAATAAGTATTTGCGATCAAGGTGAAAGAATAATTCTGCTAGGAGATATGAACGGATGGGTCGGTGTCCAACGTCAGGATACAGATACAGAAAGGGTGCTAGGTAATTTTGGAGATCCAACAAGAAAAAATCATAACGGGGAAAAGCTAGTTAGTTTATGCTCAGAAAAGGGCCTATTTATTACAAATACTTGGTTTAGACATAAAATGATCCACATGTACACCTGGCGTAAAGGAAATAGCCACAGCATAATTGACTTTGTTATTGCGGATGAAAGATTAAGAGAACTAGTTAAAGATACAAGAGTCATGAGGGGTTCCGAATGCAATTCTGATCATTACCTTTTAGTCTGCAAAATAAACTTAGGGCGGGGATGGAGAACAAAGAAAACAAAGAAAACGAAACAAACACGAATAAAAATTGAAAATTTACAGAGACAAGAAGTGCAAACAGAGTTTAAAAAGAGGTTAACTGAAAGCATAGATAGGGCAACGTGGGAAGCGCTTATAAGCAATAAAGATATAGAGGGCGCGTGGACTTTATTACGGGATGTCATTGTCAAAACTGCGACCGAAGTATGTGGTACAGCGGTTGTAGGAAGAAAGTCTGGCGATGCGTGGTGAAACGATGAAATTGCGGCACCCCAAAAAGAAAAGAAAGAAGCGCACAATAAAACTCTGAACATGACAGGTCTTAGCGATGAGGAGAGAACTAGACTTAAAAATGATTATAGACACATAAATAGGAAAGTTAAACGACTAGTCAAAGAGAGTAAAGAGAAAATCAGAACAGAAGAAGAGAATAAAATAAAAAACTGCTTTGAAGGAATTATGAAACTATTATATAAACAGTTGAAGGAAAGTAAAAGTACAGAGTTTGCTAGCATGAGAAACAGCAAAGGCGAAATGCTATATGATATAGACGGAATAGTAGACGCTTTGAAAGAGTCTTTCAAAGAACTATTGGGAGGTGAAAATATCGGACAACAAAACTGCGACATAGAAGATAATGCATTAGAAAACCCAATTGAAAAAGTCTGTGTCACTGAGGTCAGAGATATAATTAAGAACTTGAAAAACGGTAAGGCTGCGGGTATAGACAATATTAGCGCTGAAATGCTTAAATACGGTGGCGAGTACATACCTCACAGGTTGTGCGAATTAATAAATTTATGTATCGAAACGGGAGAAGTCCCAGACGATTGGAGAAAAGCGATTATCGTACCAATATACAAAAGAAAAGGAGATAGAAGCAACTGCAGTAATTACAGAGGTATCAGCCTACTAAGTACCGTAAGTAAAATATACTCAAAAATACTTATCCGTAGGGTAATGGAAATTACAGAAGAGAAAATATGGGAAGTCCAAAGTGGATTTATGCCAGGAAGATCATGTACGGATCAGATATTTAGCCTAAGACAGATCGCAGAAAAAAAGTTTGAGAGTAGGAAAGAATTTCTTCTGTGCATTTATCGATCAAGAAAAAGCATTCGACACGGTAAATAGAAGTAAACTTTGGGAAGTCCTTAAAGAGTTTGGAGTGAATGGAGGGCTCCTACAAGCAATAAAAACAATATATACAGGTAGTAAAGCGAGTGTAAGGGTAAAATCAACGCGATCGGCATGAAACCTCTGCGCATAATATGCGGGAAAACACTGATGGACAAAGTACGAAACGAGACAATCCTCAAAGAATGTGATACAGGGGAGACACTAGTTGACATATGGGAAAGAAATCAGCTAAGGTGGTTCGGACATCTTGAAAGAATGAAAGATGAACGACTGACCAAGCAAGTGTATAAAGGTTAAGTAAATGGCAGAATGCCCAGAGGTAGACCGCCGAAAGAATGGTTAGAATCTGTGAATGAGACACTAATACGAAGAGACATAAGAAGCCATAGAAATACAAGAACCTGCATGAAAAAATTCATGGACGTGAATGAAGCTAGAGTAGTATGCCAGGACAGAAATATGTGGCGACAAATAGTTTATAAACAGAGTGACAATAGAGTGAATGATGCCTGAAACAAAGACCTTGGATACTAATGGGCCCAAGTGGGGAACCATACATAATAATTTTGTGAGGCTCCTCACTTGGGGTGATCGCTAGAGAGATTGATCAGCAACCTGGGTCGGAGCAGTGTTGCGGAGTGAACGTGTCATTTATATAAATAACACGAGAACTCCAGATCAATCTAAAACATCTATACATAACACCTACATACCCATCCACCCTATACCCATATACCGGTCAACCTCATACCTATATACCTATTTCACTACTTTCCATCCGAGCAAGTCACGCCTACCCCGGAAGGGAAAAGGCTTAATGGTATAATTAATTAAGGTAATTCAAAATTTTGGATCGCATTCCAAACGACAACGCTGACCGTGCAAGGTACAAAGAATATGAACTTTTTCTCTAATATCTAAAAAAAAAAAAAATATCAGAAATGATCAGACGGGTTAAATAGAACTTCCAAATTGCGCTGCACTTACTTTTTTCGCGTTTTTGGTATTTTCTCACTACAAATACCGAAAACGCAAAAAAAAAGGTAAGTCCAGCGATTTTTTTTAAATCTCCCGTCATAAAAAGATAATTGTATAAATATCAACGCATTCAAAATCTGCCCTACTAAAAAAAAAGTCAGGAATCGTCACGAATGGTCAGAAGTTCTGACGATTCCTGAACATCCTGACCATTCCTGACGAGTCTGACGATTTCTGAAGATATGCTAATTCACATCCCATCAGGTAGCTCATCGGCTAGGACCGCAGGTAGGCAACCCAAAAGGATTAAAAATTGAAAATAATTTTTTTTTCAATGTTGCATATACAGATTTAAAAGTTAGAAATTCAAAATCTACGGGTCTCGACGATTTCAGATACCTAAAAATTTTTCTAAAAAATTTAAAATTAGATCAAATATAATGTATTTTGTAAAGAGAAAGAGATACGTCAAAACGGACAAAATTTTCAGATTCACCTTGAGAGTCATTCAATATATAAATATTATTAATTAATTATAAATAAAAAGAGAATATGCAAAAATAAATATAAATAAATAATATAAATAACCTGGGAAATATAAAAGGGATTAGGTTTCATGTCATTCCATTCTTGGACCCCTAATAAAAGGATTATCCTTCGAACCCAAGCTCTGACGATTTCTGAACATTTCTCACGAATTCTGACTTTTCCTGACGATTTCTATCGAGAAACGTAACAAAAGTGGTCAGAAATGGTCAGAAGTCCAGTGGTTTAATTTTGAGATTTAAGACTTGTATTTCTGTTTTTCTGATAATAATAACGGTCACTGTGTTAATAATCTTAATGTTTTCCACGCACCGTAGTTTCATATCAGGTTATAAATTTCTGTATAGTATTCGCTTGGCATTTCAAAACAATTTTTTTTTTATTCGTAAAACAGCACTAAAGTTCTTTGTTTCACATTTGCTGCTGTTTTACATAACCTCTACCAAACAGCTTTTTGGTCGACTTTTTAATATAATTTATTGTGTAGGCAACAAAAATATCTTCTTTTTTTGAGAATAAATTTAGCAATCGATATTCTATCACATCATATCATTTCTTCTTTTACACGCGTGGCGCGTGGCGTGCTTGTGCGAATTTCGTTAATTAATATAATGATAAATTATTAATAAAATTTTGAACATTTTTTTATTAAAGATCCAGTATACCAAATTGAGAACGACGACGACGATAACTAAACAAAAATTACGAAATCAAACATTCGAACGATTCAATCCGCAAAATCAACAAACAACAGTGATGGGTAAGTAAAATACTCGTAGTAATTTACTTGGTGTTCTACGGTAATTTACCTGGTATTTTACGTCATCAGTTTTCTACATGATGTAAATTACGTCTTGTTCTATATATGAGGGCGCCACCTCTGAGGCGGGAAATTGAAACATCGAATCAGACAGCCAATCAGAGGTTTTCTACATGTATTTTACATATTCCAGGTATTTTACGCAAAATACCTCCTTTAGGTATTATACGTAAAAAACTTCCAGTTAGGCGTAACTGCACATTCCTGGTTGACATTATTATTTTTCAATTAACAATATAGGCATTGAAAAAAAACTCTTACGCCCTTTTAGGAATGCCGATACCAGCCCTATCCGACTCCATGAAATGATATCCGTAAATATATACTTCCAAGTGGTAGTACCAAAAAAACCCGACAGAGAGCGCCACTACTGCCTCTACACAGTTTAACAGTTTCTGTCATGGGCTCTTATTGAATAGTAATATTTAGTATTAAAATTATTTTTTATTGACAATAGTTAAGTGATGTGACATGTACAATATAGTTTCTAAATACTTAGTGGAAGTTTTTGCAAACTGAAAATGGTTGGACACAGGTGTATCGTACCGAATTGTGATTCGGGGTACGATGTCCCTAATAAAGAAAAGTGCCATCATTTTTATGAACGCTATGACAAAAATTCAAATGTACCAAATTTTTAAATTTTGAAACTACCGAATTTCCCAAATTTGAAATTCCAAAAATGTCAAAACTGGATTCCCTACAAATTTATTTATACATTTTATGTTTATCTGATTGCGAAAAATAGAAAATTTCTAAATTTACCGACCTTTTTTAATTTAGGAATTACTAAATTTACCAAATTCGAAATTCAAAAATTTCAAAACTAAATTTCCTAAAAAATTATTTATAAACGCTATGTTTATTTGGTTGCAAATATTCAAGTGTACCAAATTTTTAAATTCCGAAATTACCAAATTTCCCAAATTTGAAATTTCAAAACTGGATTCCCTACAAATTTATTCATACATTTTATGTTTATCTGAACGCAAAAAAATATTACATTTCTAAATGTACTAAATTTGGCATTTTTGAATTCAGAAATTACACAATTTACTAAATTTGAAATTCTAAAATTTCAAAACTGGATTCCGTACAAATTTATTCATAGATTTTATGTTTGTCGGGTCTCAAACAAAAAGTAGAAAATTTCTAAATGTACCAAATTTGACATTTTTGAATTTAGAAATGACCAAATTTAGCAAATTCGAAATTCTAAAATTTTTAAACTCGATTCCCTACAAAATTTATTTATAAACACTATGTGTATCTGGTTGCAAAAATTCAAACATACCAAATTTTTGAATTTCGAATTTACCAAATTTGAAATTCTTAAATTTCAAAACAGGATTGCCTACAAAGTTATTTATAGATTTTATGTTTGTCTGGTCTAAAAAAAATACAAAATTTCTAAATGTACCAAATTTGACATTTTTGTATTTAAAAATCACCAAATTTACCAAATTCGAAATTATAAAATTTCAAAACTGAATTCCCAGCAAATTTATTTATAAAAGCTATGTTTATCTAGTTGCAAAAATTCAAGTGTACCAAATTTTTGAATGTTGAAATTACCAAATTTCCCAAATTTGAAATCCTAAAATTTCAAAAGCGCGATCTTGGCAAATTTTCTTCAAATATACCATATTTAGCAGATTTAAAATTCTAAATTTTAAAAATTAAAATAAAAAAATTTTTAAAACTAAAATGAAAAAATAAAAAATTTCTGATTGTACAAAATTTTACATTTTTGAACTTAGAAATTACCAAATCTATCAAATTCGAAATTCTGAAATTTAAAAACTGGATTTACTACAAATTTATTTATAAACGCTATGTTTACCTGGTTGCAAAAATTCAAATGTACTGAATTTTAAAATTTCGAAATTACCAAATTTCCCAAATTTCAAATTCTAAAATTTCAAAAGCCTGATCTTTGCAAATTTTCTTTAAAACTACCAAGTTTAACAAATTCTAAATTTTAAAAACTGTATTTTTTGCCAAATTACCAAATTTGACAAATTTGAAATTCTAAAATTTCAAAACTGGGTTCTATGCCAAATAATGTACATATCTATTCTTAATTTATCAATTCGCCGAATTAAAAAAATAATAAAATTACTAAATTTTCAAAAATGAAATTCGATGTTTATCTAGTGCAAAAAAAAAAAAAATTTCGAAAATTTAGCAAGTTTTAAAAACTTCCTGGTACGACCAAAACTTTTTTTTCAACTTTTAAAATTTTCCAGTGAGTTTCCTTTCATTAAGAGAAAATTGCATAGGTACCAATTGTGAAAATTGAACTTTTAATTTTCAAACACCACCAAATTTCTCAAATTTGGAATTCCAAAATTTCAAAAGCCCGATTGTTGCAAATTTTCTTTAGAACTACCAAATTTAACAAATTCTAGATTTGAATCACTTTTTTGTCCATTTTTTTTTTAATTTCTAAATTTATCAACCAAACTATAAATTTCGAAATTACCGAATTTACCGCACATGCAATCTAAAATTTCGAAAATGGGTTGTTTGTAAATTTATTTTGAAATTACCAGATTTGAAAAATTGAAAATTATAAAATTTCAAAACTGGGTTCTTTGCTAAATTATTTATGTATTCTAAATTTATCAAATCGTCAAACTAAATAAAAAATTAAATTACTAAATTTACTGAAATAAAATTCGATGCTTATCTGGTGGCAGAAAAATAAATTTCAAAAATTTCGTAAGTGTTAAAAACTTCCAGGTACCACCAAAACTTTTTAAAATTTTCAGTGAGTTTCCATACATTAAGTGAACAAAATTGCAGGGGTACCAATTTGGGATATTGAACTTCTAATTTTTAAACCCCACCAAATTTCCCAAATTTGGAATTCTAAAATTTCAAAAAAAAAAAAAAATACTTTTAATTGCATGCTGAAATTTGCTAAGCAAGAGATGGCTAGCGTAAAGAAAGTAACCGTTCCAAAGAAAAAAGTGGCAAAGCTTTGCACAACTTAAGCAAACTGAACACTTTGCTGAATAAATGACTTAAGCAATTTTATTTGTCCAATGAAAGTAATTTAATATTGATTGTACTATTTTTTGAATGATTGAATTAAAAAAAATTTACTTTTTGAATTTTAAGAGCTTTAATTAAGTGCTGATCCAGTTTTTAGAGAGAATTTTCCCAAAGAATATGAAGACTAAAACTAGTCATAATTTAATATTTAGTACGACGAGTGACTATTAGAATGTGATTTATTAGCTATATAACTCAAAATAGTATAGCATTTTACTGTTATTATTTATTTAAAATATGTGTTATGTAAAAGGTAA
>CAKNXH010047737.1:0-14544 GCA_932178445.1 Andricus quercusramuli
CAGAAGATCATCGAACATCCAGATCTGATGCCAGGCTTTATGCTGCAGGGTACTACGTATATGTTGCCTAAAAAACCAGACGCTCAAAGTCCATCTGAATTTCGACCGATAGCCTGTCTTCCAACAATATATAAATGTCTTACAGCAATCATAGCAGATAAGGTTTATTCTCACTGTGACGAGAATGACATCCTTACAGAAGAACAAAAAGGATGTTGTAAAAACTCCCGAGGCAGTGAAGATCTAGTCACCATAGACGCTGTTGCCATGACGCAAGCTCGTAAACACCAAAGGAACTTGCACATGGCATACATTGACTACAAGCAAGCGTTTCCTTCCGTACCACATGACTATTTGCTTGAAGTCTTAAAAGTATACAAAATTTGTCCACGCATCATTGACTTCCTAAGTCGTGCGATGATGCTATGGGGTACAAGAATCAAGTATTTTGATCATGGACAACTGAGGATAACTAGATCAATACGCATTAAGACGGGTATATTCCAAGGAGACTCCTTCAGTGCATTATGGTTCTGTTTAGCGTTGAACCCACTGAGCAAAACATTAAATAGCATGTCTCATGGGTTCCGAGTAAATGATAATGAGGATGGTCATCAAGTGACCCATCTTCTATACATGGATGACCTGAAGCTATACGCTAGTTCGGACGAGAAATTGCAGCAAGTGATTGATGTTACAAAGCAGTTTTCCAATGATATCAACATGGAGTTTGGACTAGATAAATGCCGAACAGTGCATTTAATCAGAGGAGAATTAGGGACCGCAGAGATAGAGAACGATTTCGGGAATGACATCGAGGCAATGGCTGAGGACGAGTCATATAAATACCTGGGTATTCTTGAATCTAAGGGTATTCAGCATACGATAGTTAAGAAAAGCCTAACGACTGCCTTCACTACAAGACTCAGATTGGTTCTAAAGAGTTCTCTTAACTCGGCAAACAAGATCAGGGCAATCAACACCTACGCCATCCCTGTTCTCACGTACTCATTTGGGCTCATCAAATGGTCGAACACTGACCTCGAACGATTAAACAGAATCATCCGCGTAGAAATGACGAAACACCGAATGCACCACCGTAATTCGGCGAGTGAAAGGGTAGTTCTACCACGACATAGAGGGGGCAGAGGCATTGTAGATGTCAGAAAACTGTGTGAGTCACAAGTTACACAGTTGCGAGACTATTTTAACATTAAGCGAGATGTTACGCATTACAACACCATCTGTAAAGCGGATCTTGACTACACGCCCTTGAATTTGTCCTCAGAGGAGGCCTTGAATATCAGGGCAGCAACCATACAGGAATTAGTAAACGCAAAGGAGACAGAAAGCCATCCACAGCGAACACCCCAAAACGCTAGATCAATATGAACTGGATAGTGAGGCATCCAATATTTGGCTGAGAAAGGGACTCTTGTATCCAGAAACGGAAGGATTCGTCATTGCGATTCAGGATAGAGTTGTCAGCACCAGGAATTATCGCAAACACGTGTTACATCAAGACGTGGTTGACCGGTGCCGATTATGTGGAGATACCAACGAATCCATCGAGCACATTATTGATGGTTGTCGCGTAATGGCTCAAAGAGAATATACGCACAGACATAATGATGTGGCGAGCATTGTACATCAACAACTTGCCTTAAACCTAGGACTCTTAACAGAATGGATGCCTTTCTATAGATACATTCCAATGTCCGTTTTAGAAAATGAAGATTACATCTTATATTGGGATGTGACCATCCAGACGGATCATTACATCCGAGCCAATCGACCTGACATCGTGATGCGAGAGAAAAAAGGTGGAAGAGTCTACATCATCGTCATTGCTTGTCCGCTCAACCGAAATTTGCAGGCAACCTATACAACCAAGATGCATAAGTATAGCGAGCTAAGGCATGAAGTTAAGGCAATATGGAGGAATGTGAAACAGGCATCTATTCATCCTATTGTGATTTCGGCTACAGGCAATGTGCACGCAAGATGCACTGAACATCTTGAACATTTAGGAGTCAGTAGGGTACTGGCGGCAGCTCAAAAGGCGGTTTTATTAAACACCTGTCGCATTGTAAGAAACTTCCTGACCATCAGGAAGCAAGTGACTAAGAACCTATGGCGTGATACATGGTAGCTCTAAGAAAGCATCCAGAGGCGACTGGTGTCACCTTCAACACTCACGGCCGCTGTGTAAGGATAACGGCGGCAAAGCCAAACTGCAAACTACATCATGCTTCTAATTTTGTACCTACAACATCATCGTAAATGATTTCAAACAACGTATTGAAATAACTTATAACATCCTGATCTCATCAGTCACTTGACTTAGTCCGTGGCTATGACGAAAAACCGGGTTCATCCGAGAAAAAGTATGAAAAAAAAATACTATATATTATTAATAATATATAGTATATATATATATGTATATACTAATAATAATAATACATGGCGTAGGGATGTGGCGACCCCATCGCCCGAGAGCTCCGGCTCTTGCAGTCAGCCGCGTTGCTTTGGGCTAACTCCCCAATGCAACGAATTATGCGGTTACGACACAAGTATCGCGCAGTGCCACCCACAATAGGCCTCTCTCGGATGGAGGCCATGGTTCAGTTGAGAGTGGCAATAGGAACGAACCGAGGCGACGACCAGGCAACGACCCCGGACAAACGCGAGAACATCGATTTAAATGGTCGGAGCAACTAAGGAGGGACCTTCTTACCTGTTGGCAAAGAAGCTCACCGGCGCGGAGAGGATTCATGAAGAGGTTACATGACCGTTGGGGCAATATGCACCCGGAATATGCTCATAAAACGCCTCAGTATTTAAGAGATCAGGTATCCTTCTTGTGAAAAAACGGATATGAAGCTCTTTATCAACAGGAAGAGGAGCAACATCCACCAGCGAACATTCCACCTGTTCCAGCAAGACCACCTTTGCAGATAGCCGGTAATGCCAACATGAGAAGTAGGAGATCTATCCACCAAAAAGTCTTCCTCAGGATGGACAAATTAGCTGAAGCTAATACTGCTCTCCGCGATTTGCTCCCTGAAGATGTTAACCTCTGGAATCTGAACTGTGCAGTTTACGAGAAGGTGGCTTCCCTGCTTAGCGACGATAGAAGTAACGATACTTCGGTACGTCTGAGTAAGACACGCGAGCGTATTGCACAGCTTCAGTTCAAAATTGAAACGGCGAGACGGCATGCATCAAATGTTCAGTGTGTAATTAGCTACATAACATCAAATAAAAAGTTCACTCCAAAAGTTAGGGCAATTGCTCGAAACTTGAGGAAAGCAAATCACACGCTGAACAAGTGTAAACTGTCGTCCATCAAGCAGCACTGGACGCAAAAAATAAGATGTCTTTCAACAGCGAAACAGCGCCTTGAACGGCGAGTCAGGTGGATTCAAGAAAATTCCACCTTTTCTATTAATCCTTCCCGTCTGTTCAATAAATCGTCGTGTGTAGTTAAAAATCCGCCTAGTCGAGAAGAGATTCAAGTCTTCTGGGAGCAAGTATATGGAGATACTTATCAGCTAAATGAAGACGCTTCTGATATATCACTCTTTCGTAACTTTTGCCAAAGGCAAAGGTTACAAGGTCCAGAAGAAGAGTGTCCACTAATTACTGCTGAAGAAGTGAAGAAAGTTATCGCTAGAACTAAGAACTTTTCAGCGCCAGGGCCAGATAAAATCAACAACTTTTGGTGGAAGAAGTTTACTTCTACGCACCAACATCTAGCTCGTATATTTACTACTTTCTTAAACGGAGAACAACCCGTCCCGCAGTGGCTAGTGGAAGGACGCACGGTATTGATCCCTAAGACCGGAGATTTGTCAAGTCCAAAGAACTACAGGCCCATAGCTTGTTTAAACACCAGCTACAAGCTATTTACTGGTATCCTCAAAGAGAGGATATTAACATCTATCGAGCCGGTATGGAGTGTAATAGTCGAACAACGTGGATGCAAAAGAGGGCTGGCAGGTTGCAGGGAGAACCTGTTAATAGACAGGTGTATTACTTAGGACTCGATCAGGTATCGACGCAATCTGTCCATGGCTTGGATTGATTACCGTAAGGCATTCGATAACACGAACCATGAGTTACTTATTAAGCTCCTTGAGTGCATGGAGGTGCATCCAAAAATAGTGAGATGCATAAAAGAGCTTATGCTCTTTTGGAGGACAAGATTTGTCATAACATCTCACAAAAGACAAGTGACTACAAGCTTTGTCACATATAAGAGGGGGGTCTTTCAAGGAGACTCTCTAAGTCCGATACTTTTCTGCATCTCCCACTTGCCTCTATCTATTGTGCTCCGAGGCAAAAGCTCTGGATACCTATGTGGCCCGCCGAACAGAAGAGAATATAAGGTCAACCACCTTTTATACATGGACGACCTTAAACTCTTTGCTTCCTCAAAAAAGGACCTTAACATCCTTGTAGATGCGGTAAATAGGTATTCTAAAGCGATTGGCATGAGCTTCGGACTGGACAAGTGTGCCTGCGTCCACCTACACCAAGGAAGACTAGAAACTACATCATCCCGTGACGATCAGGATGTTCAACTCATAGGCGGAAATACCATTCAACATCTTGGTATTGGACAAACATATACATATCTTGGAATACCGCAAGCGGAAACCCAAAATGTGCATGATTTAAAAACGGCCCTTGGAAAAAGGTATCGCCAAATGCTCAGAAAAATTTGGGCTTCCGAATTATCTGGAAAGAATAAAATCCAGGCGACCAATATGCTGGCCGTTCCTATACTGCTCTATACGTTTGGTGCAGTAAAATGGAACGTCGATGAGTTGAAGCAACTTGATCGAAGCACACGCAAGATGATGACAATACATCGAAGTCTTCATCCTAGATCTTCCGTACCTCGGATATATCTCCCTCGCGATAAAGGGGGTAGAGGCTTGCTAAGCTTGGAGTGTCTTCATCGAAGAACGGTTCTGGCTACAGCCTGCTCAGTTCTAAAAAGCACGGATTCCCTGATGCGACTTGTACATCAACATGAAGTCGCCAATGCTGCTGTGTTTTTATACCATGCCGCAGATAGGGCCGCAGAGGAGCTTGACCTCCCATTTAATTCCAGCGACACTACACAAGGGCTAGCATCACTAACACCTCTGGTGCTCAAAAGTCGTATACAGGAAGCAGAACATACGCTCCTGCTAAGAGAACATGCTGACAAACCCCTTCATGGTAAGTTCTGCGGCATCATACGTAGAGAAGAGCTCTCAATGGGTCTGTGCAACATGTTTCTCAAGTCTGCTGGATTGAGATCGGAGACCGAGGGATTTCGTTTTGCCTGTCAAGACGGCGTCATAGACACCTTAGTTTACCGCGAGCGCATAATGAATGTACCTGTACGCGATACCAACTGCCGAGCGTGCAAGCAAGAGCCCGAAACACTTGGACATGTTCTCAGTGGATGCTCTAAATATGCATGCTACGCGTACATAGAGAGACACAATGCAGCTCTAAAAGTTTTATATTACCATCTTAGACATTTCTATGGTGTTGATCTATTGCCCGTCTTGCCATACGCCCAGGGGGAGCTCGAGTCAGTTGTGGAAAATGATCAATGTAAGATCTACTGGAATTTCTCATTCTCCACCACTCAACGTATCAGTGCTACGATCCCTGATATTGTCCTCCAAGATCGGAAAAAAAGATCATTTACGTGATTGAATTCTCGGCACCAGCCGATGGTAATATCACGGCAAAGGAGGAAGAAAAACGGGCGAAATATCAAGCACTTCTGTTCGAGCTGAGTAGACTGTACCAAGGCTACAAAGTCCATCTTATAGTTCTCATACTCGGCTGTCTTGGAGGTATGAAAGCTTCATTTATCAGCCAACTCAACAAGATTCCGGCTTGCCAGCGTCAGGCTCATTTCATCGCGAACCGGATGCAAATGGCTGTTCTTCTGGGATCACTCCATCTGGTCCGTCAACACTGTTCCTCTTAATATTCTACAAAGATTGGTAGCTCTAAAAAAGTATCCAGAGGTGAAACCTTCATCTCCAACTGTCTGGTCTGCCGCGTAAGGTCATCCGCGGCTAGAGACCTGACTCCAAGGAACAGTGTTGCCCAATGTTCTCACGCGTAAATTTCCCGCTCTTGCTTACCTTCTAGGACAGAAGAAGCAGAAGCGGATGACGTACACGTTCCAGTAGCTTTGGGATTGGTTTCTTTAAGGAATCATGATCGAAGCTTCCGGAGCCTACAACTTCTCAAAATAATACACTTTATTGAAGATTAGGGAAGTTCTGCTCATTTATAATATCTGAATCATCAGTTTCAAACAGAAAAACTTTTTTCATCGAAATAATTTAAAGTTGATGGATGAATAGAAAAGTCTTTTTGATCATAAATTTTCAAAGAGAGTAATAATATGACCATTTTTGTGAAGAAATCACAAAGCTGGGAAAGGGATAGGGTGCGACAGAACGTTTCCTTTCCCTTTTCCAGCTCAAAAAATTATTATTTCGAACGCAAGATTTGATTTGTCTGATTTGTCTTTGTATTTAAAACATTTTTTGTATTATTTTGTAATTTTTCATTTTTGGTAAATTTCTATTTTTAAATTGAGCAAAATGAAGACTTTGGTTTGTCTATTATTGAAAAAATTAACTAATGCTTCCTCTATGAGGAAGCAAATACATTTGCTAACGGGAAGCAAAGTGCTCGTGAAATGAGCACCATATAATTATAAATACAAACAAAGTGGAAACACTCGAGATCGAATTCACAGCTAGTTTTTTATATAACAGCCATTTTTATTAGACGCACTTTTTCTTCAATTGGATAAAATTAAATTTTGATAACCACGAGGCTCACTACATAGATTTGATTTGAAATACTGTGTGTTTAAAATGTAGACCATCCAACACTGGTTTATGGGGCGAGCGGGCCCGAACATTTCCGAAAAATTTCGTACCCATAAAGTTTTGCCTCTTTAAATTTATCTTGAAATTGAAATAACAATTTAATTATTAGAGTCGAGATTAATATCTCATTATTATCCTTTTCAACTATAATGATGTCAAAATTTGCTTCCATTTAGATTATTAATCAGCTGTTCTATTTGAATTTTGAATCTTTATCTAATAGGAATCAAAACAAAGTGCACGTGGTACCCGAGGGGACTCGCCGCGCGGGTACTTGCTCTCTTTTTCTCCATAGTATTTAATCCTTCTGTCTCTATTCCTATACTGCTCGGTTTGCCGTTTCGCTCTTTCCTTCTTTCACTAGCGCTTAGTCATTCTATCTTCTTTTTCACATTTTTCTCCATATGCCGCTCTCTGCCTCTTTTCGTCTCTACGCCGCACGATCACTTGGATACTATATACACTTGACTTTGAGGTGACTATTTTCCTATTGCAACTAACCTACTTAATTTCTCCCTGAACTCTAAAGTCGTAAATCGACCCTTCTTAGAGAATCATATACCATCTCTTACTTGAATTATCAATTTTCAAGCTTTTAGCCTGGCTTCAAGATTTTTCCCTTCTTGAATAAAAATTATAAGAACCTTTAAAATTATTTCTACAGAATTCTAAAATGCATTTCATGTCAAATTTACTTATAAATAAGTATAAATAATTAAATTTAAGGCTTATATTTTATCTTTCAATCTACACAAAAAACAATTCAAAGTACATGTTTCAAAATCACTTTTAAGGCTAAAACAATCATTATTATAATAATATTAATACAAAATATTAAAAAAAAATTCTTTTTTTTGAACTTTACAAAATTTTCTTACCATTTTATATGCATAAAATCTTTATCATAATTTTATATCTTTACCCGAGGAACTTCAAAATTAAAATTTCCAAAAATATCCTCTAAAATTTTATAACCCCTTCCTTCCCTCAAAGTAATAGCGCAACTTATTCATTCATAAAAAAATTTATTTTTTTATTGTTTTATTTTAAACAAATTTTCTAATCCTTTTCACATCCTATCGTAACTTAAATAGAATAAATTAATATCATAGTTGATATTTCCCAAATTTTCTATTTTAAATTTAATATACTATCTTTTCCTTTTTTTTTCTTGTTCCAAAATTTTCTTCTTGTAAATCAGTACACGGAGAAAAAAAATCCGGAGTTTAGCGCAAGATAGTTCAAGGCGCTAACGCATGGACTATTCAACAGGCGCATATCGCAGGCGTCTCTTATTTTATTTCCAAGAGCTTCCACGGACATTCTCGGTGAGACTCCTTGCGATTTGCTTTTAGACTACGCCGTCTGCCTGTTGACACGTTCGCACACAAGCGTCTAGACCCCGACTTCTACTTTTGCGCTCGGGAGTGATCGGCAAGTTTCGTGTCCAACATTCGAATCGGTGGCGCTCGGAAAGTTTCGTGTCAAATTTTCGTATCGCAAACATTTTGACTTTCGTGCAAGTGGAGTTGTTGTGCAAGTGGAATTGTTTTATCGTTTTTATTTTTATGCCATAAAAAATGGCATAAAATTGGATCGTTTTATGTGCTTAGAATGCAAGCGTACTTTCACGCAGAACAGTGATTTAAGACGTCATGCTCAACAGTTTCACGTATAAAAAATAAAGGAAATAGTGCAGGTTAAATCGTACCCTTATAACTGTGAACACTGCAAAAAAAAAAAAAACTTCAGCCACAGAAGAAACCTACAAACGCATTTAAAAAATCACACAGAAAGTAAGTAAAAAAATTATTTTAAGTATAAACTGTCAAAAATAAAAATTGTATATTTAAAAAGTGATATCGCGTCGCTGTTAAGAAACATAACCTACAATGTATTGATAGTTTTCGATTTTCGATAATGTCTTTTCCAGGTTTTCCAGGTCTACTTTTTTACATAACATAAATAATGAAATAACCGTTTTTGTACATGCAACCAAATTAGTAATTTCATTTTTTATTGGTCAACAGTTCCCAAAGAAAGCTTTTAAAATCTTTGTAAATTCGTTAAAATTTATTTAAACATTTAAAATCTTTGTGTAATCTTTAAAAATCTTTTATAAAGTTTCAAATTTTGTGTAAAATCTTTGGAATCTTCATGCCATTTTTTGAAATCATTATGAAATTTTTGAAATATTTTTAAAAGTAATATTTGTTTGTGAAACTTTTTGTGTTTGTTTGAAATAATTGAAACCTTCTCAAATTTGTTGAAACCTTCAGAAATCGTTTAAAATGTTTCGAAATCTTTTAAATCTGGTGTACTTTGGTTTACTTTGGAAATCTTTTTGAATTTGAAATCTTTTCAAAACCCTATTGAAAAAATCCTCGAGGAAATCCTTTTGTTATTTTCGGACGAGGAAAACACGAGGAAATCCACGAGGATTTTTGAATTCCTTGAGGAACTCTGCTAGGAATAATTCTCTCACTCGAGGATTTTCTCGAGGAATTTGATAATTCTCGCGGATTTTCTCGTGTTTCCCTCGTCCGAAAATAATACGAGGATTTTTTCAATAGGGAACCTTAATAAATATTTTTGAAATCTTTCAATATTTTCAAAAAATTTTAAAATCGTTCGTAAAATATTTTGAAAATATTTTGAAATCTTCCCCTTCAAAAAATCCGTTGTATGGCCATGGCTCGTTCTAATTTTGAAACTGAATTAACATCAAATTTTTCAACTGATAATATTCATAATTTGTAAGTTGCATATCACAAAAAAATGTTTATTTTAACATTCTATATTAGCCGAAGAGAAATTAAAAACTTGTAGAATTGTTTACGATATGGAAGTCTGATAATTGCAGTCTATAAAATAATTGGTACCAGTCTAAGAAAAAAAGTGCCTCGAATTCTCTTTATTTATTTTGTGATTCCTGGGTCCTGGGGATTTTTTTTTTCTATTGCATTTTTGTCACTAAAAATTTTGCATGCAACTCAAATAATCCTCCTCCTATTTGCAAACGTTAAAAAAATTACCAAGGCAATGGTTAATTAAATAGGAATCATCTTTCAGAAAATGATAGACTGGAATCCGAAAAAATTGAAAAGACTTTTGACCATAGAGGTAGAAAATGAAAAGCAGATAGCAGCAGTGAAGAAACTTTTGAATCCCATTGAACCAACAATCAGGGCCCTCCGTCAAGAATTGATACCAGCGCCTAGGCAAACGAAAGAACCTGCTAACAAGAAAATTGAACCTCAAAGAAGACTATTCAGCACACGAAAGACTACATCGAAGAAAAGCAGACGTTTTGAAAAACCAAGTCAAAATGAGCAAAATTCTATTGCTGTAAATTTATTACAAAAAGATACATCAAATTAGATACATTGTTAAAAATAGTATTTAATTTGAAATACCATAATGTATATTAAAATTAATATCTCAAGCATATGAAATCGCTATTTATGTATGTGTTTATTAAATTTCATATACGTTCGTGATAATTGCTCAGATAATTCTATTTTACACAAAATCAAAATAAGATTAGCAATAATTTGTTATTCTTAATAATAAAACATGATACACCTTCTTACAATGAAACAAAAATAAAATTGGATTTTAAGTCAAAAAGTTATAATATTTCTACCGGTCGGGGCAAATTTTGGAAAGAGTTTCATATGTACGTTGCATTTTATTCATAGAAAACAATTCAATTTACGAATTCTAGATTATTACTTCAATTGCGAATTTTTGATAAAATTTAAAGAAATAAATGCATTTTGAGTTTCCAAGCACGCTGCTATACCGACCTGTATATTATATTTAATATAAAGCGTACAGCTATCCATATTGTAATGTATATTAAATTTCAACTCCCGTGTAGGCAAATGACTTCAATACATTTGTATTAAATTTAATACAAATTGGTATGAAATAATTTGCATAAATGGTAGTTGAAATTTAATATTTATTATATTTCTTTTATAATAAATTTCATTGTAATATAGAATGGCCAATTAGCTTCTTTTAAGAACCCTTACAGCCAAAAACTTTCAGGCTCCATGCTTAGAAACATAAAGGAATTTGAAACATCGACTTCTAAATTTCCCGCGCGTAGGTAGGCGGTGCGCGGGCACAAAGCGAAAGCCGAGCGCAAAAGTAGAAGTCGGGGTCTAGACGCTTGTCGTTCGCACCACTAAATGTTCGCAAGGAGACTCACCGAGAAAGTCCGTGGAGGCTCTTGGAAATTTTGCTCGCACTTTTAGAATTAATGCGTGACAAATGTTCACGCGCTAATCCCTACATTTTTCTCTCCGTGTAGATTTCAAATTCCCTTAATTTATACCATTCATTTTAATTTTGGTCAAATGCAATTGTATGCTATTTTAAATTTTAGGCTAATTTTAATTTTGTCTCGATTTATTCAAGTATTTTTCAAATTATTTTGAAATTATTTTGATGGAAAATTCTCAAAAATTTCTATATAGGCCCTTAATTCTTATAGAAAAGGCTTCATTTTATTTTGTATAGGAAAGTCTTCATTCCTATATTATTATCCTTCCCCCCTTAAAATCTCTACTCCGGAGAGATTAAAGATTTTCTTTACATTTTTCAAACTTTCTTTTATGAATATTTATTTACAACAATAGGGATTCTCACTTTTTCTTTTAAGCATGTAAATTTTATATCTAAATTTCCTTGATTCAAACATTATTTATGTATATACTTAATATATTTTACAATAATTTACCTTTTCTTTTTTTTTCACTAATATCGATATTTTTCAGGGATCATATGGCAAGAACGCGTGTTTTATGCGACTCATATGGACAACGGATGTTGTCCCATCACCCTTCAAGATTTCAACATTGAAATCACTAATTATTCTGATAATTTTGTAGGGACCTTCGTAATGGTCTCCCAACTTATTATTTCTTTTCTCGATCAGTAAGTAAATATATTGTCCTACTTTAAAATTCATTTCATTGATTTTTCGATCATAGTATTTTTTACATCTTCTTTTCACAGCCTCTAAACGGAAATGAACCATCGATTCAGTAGCAATGAGACGATTTGAAATATCGTCCACTAATTTAACAAAAGTCATCGTGACTTTTTCCTCCGCGAATTCGGAAGGAAATATTGCTTTTCTTTCGAATACGACTTCATGAGGAGTAACACCTGTGGATTCATGGACCGAGGTGTTACATGAGAACATCGCATAAGGCAACCACAGGTCCCAATTTTATTCCTCGCAATAATGGCGAAGGTATTCTACAAAGGTATGATGACTTCGCTTTAATGCTCCTAAAGATTGTGGATGGTAAGCTGACGATTTATATTGTTTTATTTTAAATAATTCCGCAAACCTAGCCATTATTTCACTCATAAATTGAGGTCCCTGATCGGTTTGAATCGATTCGGGACACCCAAATCGACAAATAAAATGTTCGGCAAGTAATGCTGCTATTGTAGGAGCGTGAATATTAGTTAAAGGGATAGCGCCTGAATATTTAGAAAGACAATCTTGCCAAGTCATCATATATTCATTTCCAATATCCGATTTAGGCAAAGGGCCTACTAAATCAATTTGTAATTTTTCAAAGACTCTCGTGGGTGTATCTGTTATACACATTGGCAATTTACTTTTTACCCGCACTAATTTTTTCTTCTGACAAGAATCGCACGTCTTTACGTACTTTTGAACATCCTCTTTCATGCCCTTCCAATACAATCGCTCTTTAACCCTTTCTAATGTTTTGAACATGCCTTTATGACCTCCTACTGCGGAATCATGACCTTCCTCAATAATTTGAAATTTTTTATTTTCGGGCGGGATCGTCACTTCTCCAGTACACACTGCAATAGTATAACAGTGATGCTAATAGACCGCGACTTTTTCAACTGCGCAAGCGTTGCGTTGGAAGGGGAAAGCCACGTTATCGGCCGTAATACGCGCGCTTCTTTTAAATGCTTCAAATTTACACAAATATGGTGACGGACTAAAAATAAGGAATAATGCTAGTTTTATTTTTAAGTCTAGATATTATAATAATTTATGTTAATATGGTTCATATATATTACTGCAATAACTATAAGATCCATGATAATACAGTATTTTACTATTATTCCTATGGAAAATGTAATGTACTTAATATCCCAGTAGAAAATCCCATTGTAATATAAAGTTTGTCTGAAAATATAGTAAATTAACCGCCCCAAAGTTCAAGATTTTCAAAATTAAAATTAAAAATATATTATTTTGACTAACGTTCTTCACTTGTTCTCAATCAGCTGTTACAGTTAGATAAAGTTCACTGTATTTTTGCGTATATTTTGCTTCCTTAAGATACAACGTTCAATGCACGGCTCTTATACTACTAGAACCTATAATGTAAACCTTTACAAGATTCTATTAACTTGAAAGTTTCATATGAGACCTCCAAAATGTTTTTTATCACATTGTTTCTAATAATGTTTTTCTCGCTACGAATAGTCTATCAAAACATTTGACTCGGAATATGTATACAGTACCATATTAAATTATATTTAAATTGCTTCAGATTCCTAACTTGTCAAGTAAAATTATCTACCATAATAGATGAACTTTCAATTTAAAAAGATAATTTTTCAACCAAAAATTGAATGGTTAAATTTTCAGTTCAAAAAATTAGTGTTCAACGAAAGAGATACATTTTTAAATAAAATGATGGAATATTGAATTGGAATAAATATATTTTATGTTTAAAGCACATTTTTAACAAACAAAAAAGCTAATTAAAAAAAAATCTTCACATATTCAAACAATGCGATGAATTTTTAACTGAAATTATTAATCTTTAACTGGAATAGTTGAATTTCATACAACAAAGATTAATTTTCAACTAAAATGATGAATCTTCAACTAGAATAATCGAAGTTCAGTGCAGTTCATTTACGATTTTTAGACATACTTTGATATTTTAATCGGACATTAAGTAAATTACATTTTCCATAGTAATAATAATAAAATACTGTATTAACATGCATCTTATAGTTATTGCAGTAACATATATGAACCATATTAACATGAATTATTATAATTTTTCGATTTGAAAATAAAAGTGAATTTGGAGCATTTAAAATAACCGCGCGTATTACGGCCAATGACGTAGCTTTCTCCTTCGACGCTTGCGCAGTTGAAAAAGTCGCGGTCTATTAGCATCACACCATCCCCTTTTCCAAAATAAGTTCTAAACATTAACTCCACTGTATGTCAAGGTAACCTGTCAAAACCATTACCTTTTCGCGAAATACTAAAACTCTTCACTCCATGCTCAATTATTGCATCTTTTAAAGTTGATATGACAAACTCAATATCAACTGCATATACTTGATCATCAAATTTTTCTTTAATATATAAATTAAAGACAACATTTTTTTTATAACTCAATGAAACAACATGTCCCACTTGAACTTTTTCATTTTTTAGATCAGATAATTTCATAATAGAATTATCCATTAATTCACGACCCACCGGGGTAATGAGGACCCAGTGGGCACGAAGCTGTCTTTAAGACGTCTTTCAAACATCAAACAATGTCTCATGACTTTCATGCCGAAAGTCGTAACGACATTAAAA
>CAKNXH010047738.1:0-14567 GCA_932178445.1 Andricus quercusramuli
GCACTACGAAATTCTCCTGGATACCTCTGTGGCGACACTAATCAGCGTGAGCATAAGGTCACTCATGTATTCTATATGGATGACCTGAAGGTCTATGCCGCTGGTAAAAGCAGACTTCAAACTGCTTTAAATATCGTCAAGAACTACACAGGAGAGATTGGGATGGACTTTGGTTTGGACAAGTGTGCCAAAATTCATTTGAAGAAAGGAAAGATTACTGGCGTTCCCAAGGACCCTGAGCTTGTGGATATAAGTGTTATTAGACATCTTAACACTGGAGAGACCTATACATACCTGGGCGTGCCTCAAAGCCGCATTCAGGACGTAACATCAGTGAAGGAGTCTCTCCGAAGCAGATACAAGCATCTTCTTCGACAGATTTGGTCTTCCAATCTGTCGGCGTTGAACAAGGTATCTGCGACTAACATGCTTGCCGTCCCGGTTCTACTCTACTCGTTTGGGGTGGTTCAATGGACGAAGAACGAGCTTAAGGCCCTTGATGTCACCACGCGTAAGATCATGCATATGCATAAAAGCTTGCATATCAATTCGTCAGTTCCGCGATTATACATTTCACGCCAGCAAGGCGGACGCGGACTTCTGAATCTCCAGTGTCTTCATAACCGAATTGTTTTGAGTACAGCTTACATCGTTGCGAATGGCAGAGATCCTCTCCTAAAGATGGTCAGAAACCACGAGATGATTGGCGAAGGGGCGTTCCTTTACAAAGCCGCGGAGCAAGCTGCCGAGACCCTTGGCCTGAATTTTAACATCAGAAGTGAGGAAAGTGCATTACTCCATCTAGATGCTTCACGTCTAAAAGCCGAAGTAAAGAAAGCAGAGGTTGGAAAATTTCACCAAGAGCTACTCGACAAGCAAATGCACGGAAACTTTCACAGAAATGTAGAAAAACAGTCCTTGTCGAAGGAGCAAACTTTTGCTTTCCTCAAATCATCAGGGCTCAATTCAGGTACAGAGGGCTTTATTTTCGCATGCCAGGACGGTGTAATCTCCACCTTAGCATACCGCGCCCGCATTTTATGTCAAGAAGTTCCCAGTGATAGGTGCAGAGCGTGTCATTCACACGCTGAGTACCTAGAACATATACTATCGGGGTGTCCGACCCACGCAGGAACAACGTATATCTATAGACATAATGCGGCCCTAAGAGTACTTTATTACCACCTTTGTCGCTCTTACGGTGTTGGTCGCGACCCTGCCCTGCCGAACGCTCCAAGGGATATAGAGTCAATTGTCCGAAACGAGAAGTGCCAGATTTTCTGGAACTACGATTTTCGGGTAGCAGTCTCCGTTGCGCACTCGAGGCCTGACATTGTTCTCCAAGACTTCGAGAAACGAACTATATTCGTGATCGAATTCTCGGCTCCATCCGAATACAACATCACTGCAAAGGAGAAAGAAAAAGAGGAGAGATATCAAGACCTTAAAAGAGAGCTGCTTCGACTGTACCCAAAATATTCGGTACGAGTGATTGTTCTTGTGATAGGTGCTCTCGGAGGTGTGAAATTATCGCTGGTTCGTAACCTTAAAGCCATACCCGCGTGCCAAAAATATGCCAAGGCTCTTGCGAGATGGATGCAGAAAGCTGTCATCCTTGGGTCGCTTCGTGTCCTCAAGACCCACGAGGGTTTCGCCGGCCTGTCGTTGTGATTTCGTCGTGCCCTGTGACCACCCATCTCACGGATGTGAGACGTGGCCATAGGTGTATTTTACCGCGGTTCTACTGGGGGCCATTGACATTTTTTCAAGATGGCAGTTGCTCTTAGTGGTACCCTGCGGTGGTTGTTTAACTTTTTTTTTTAATTATATATATATACAGGGTGTCTAGCGGACCGGGAAACCGGGAAAACCCCTGGAATTTTATTGGACCTTGAAAAAACCGGGAAAACCCCGGGAATTTTGCTTATGACCGGGAATTTTTTGTATTTGATCGAAAAATCGACTTTTTTCTACTTAATTTTCGTTTTATTCCATTTCCACTTTATCTACAGTCGCAAGGTTCCTTCTTATGCTTATCCTAAGTACCTATTTATGTAATTTTTGACATTCTCATCCTAATGAGAAGGTATTGGTTTTATGTAAAATTTGTCTTAGTCGGGTTTCATCAAATCTCCACGTTTTGAGACCCACTAAGTCAGAAAAAAACGATTTTTACGAAGGTAAAATCTGTCTGTAGTCTGCAATCTGTCTGTAGTCTGTTATCTATAGTCTGTGTGCAGTCTGTACACACTTTTTTAAGACCTAAAAGAAAAAGACAAGTTCGTCAGTCAGCTATTTTGGATCAAAATTAAAAAAGTTATAGCATTTTCAAACTTTTTGAGACCATTTTTTTAAGAGTTGAAAATTCTATGTACCTACAAGATTATCATAACAACTTTTTGAGTTTTCTTCAAAAAATCGAACATTCAAATTGTGTGCTCGAGCAACGGGCAGATTTTTTCTATGTATATTATGTTGAAATCACTGTTTCTATGTACACATGGACTTCAAAAAATTACAAAAAGACATCTAAAACTTGGTCGGGGGAAAAATATTTGACCGGGAAAAAACCGGGAAAAACCCGGGAATTTCAAATTGCCTGATCACTAGACACCCTGATATATATATATATATATATATATATATATATATATATCGCCATATTAGGTCTTATGTTTTCATTTTAACATATTGACATTCAAATTCAAAATCAGAGACCTCGAAAAACCCACTGTGTCAAGTTACATACGAATCAGACGATATCTTGAAATTTGGCAAGTTATCAAAAAGATTATTTTATGAGATTTAGATTTGGAAATTTTCGGTTGAAGTATACGGCAGGTTTGTAATTATTATCATTTTTATTATTCATTCGTTAATGTTACTATACATAGAAATGGATTCTTATGTAAACTGAATGAATTGATAATTTCAAATAGTCAAAACAAGGAAAATGTTATTTTCAGAAATAATATTCCTTGAAATAATACGGTTTAGATATATTTTTACAATTAGTTTAATCATGCCGAGAAAAAATAGCTTGGGTCATCGTTGTCTCAATCCCTTTTTCAAGTCTGGGCACAAGAAGAAACCACTTAATTTAAGAACAATTCCTACCACTCTTAAAAAGAAATATCCAAGCATACAAGCCGATGTGAAATTATGTATAGAATGCAGAAAGACAATGTCACAGTTTGAATTTCTATCCCCCGTGTATGTTTACAGTGAACCATAAATCGAAAATTCTGCCGACAGTCCCGACAATAACATAAATGCTTCTTCTATTATACAAAATGACGTTATAATAGACGACAAATGATTTCATCTACTAGCTGACGAGCTATTTGCTTCTCCTTCAACATCGAAGTTTAGAAGATCAGAACAAGATTGTGCACCAAGCGGCAATCGAGGTTCTCAATCAAATAAAAGAAAAATTTTTGAACTCTTCTAGCAATTCTGAGAAAGCATCACTTTCAACCCTTACTCCCAAAGATTGGGGCCGAAGACGATTAGCCAATGCCAAAAAAGGTAAAACTTTAGATCCAGAGGTTGAGACATTAGTGAGAGCATTCTACCTTAATGATGACAACAGTAGGTTGTTGCCCGATTATGAAAGATATTGTTTCTGTTAAAAAAAAGATGGTTCGCGCAAACACGTTAAAAAAAGATTAATTCTATGTAACCGTTCTGAATTAAACGAAAATTTAATTCCCAGAACTCAACAGTAAATATTAGCTTATCTAAATCCTCACGGCGTAGACCACAAAATTGTGTTCTCGCTGGATCCAGTAGTACGCTTAGCTTGTGCATCTGCGCCCATCACGAAAATGTGAACCTTACGCTAGATGCTGCAGACGTGGAAGAATTGTCTTTCTCTTCAGCGTCCCCTGGCACAAGTGCTCTTGAATACTTCACACCATCAGTTCTCGCAGATCAGTGCATTGGCTATGTAGAATTTGAAACTTGGCAGCGAACCGACAGAAGTAGATTACGTATAGAAATTATTGACGCAGAAGATTTTGCTGAACAGCTTTGTGAACGTCTGCTCAACCTAAAATCGTATTTTTTTTACATCTTTGCAACAATCATCTTTTTTAAGCTCTTGAAGAAGACATTAAAAGAAGGTGAATTTCTTATTTTGTGTGATTTCGCCAAAAATTATGCATTTGTAGTCCAGAATTCCGCTCAGTCATTCCACTGGGATAACGATCAAGCCTTTTTTTTCACTGTCGTCGTTTATTACAAGGAAGTCAACGAGCTAAAGCATGGAAGTATTGCTATAGTATCAGACTTTCTGAGGCTCTCACTAGGACTAAAACTTGTTCTAAAGATTCTTAATGAAAATTAAAGAATAGCAATAAAGTAAAAAAATTAACTTTATTTTAGTTAACCAGCAAACAGCCAGGGTTGCAATATATATATTGGGAATCAAACCAAAGGGCCTATGACAAAGCTACTACGAAACAGTGCAGCGAGAACTTTGGCAGATGCAAACTGAAAAACAAACTCAACAGTTGATCATAAGACCAAAAGACGAATACATCAACTCAGCACAAAGATAGGCTGGGCAAGACAGTACGCGTCCCGAATTCAGTGTGTAATTGACTACTTAACATCTGGCAGGACTTTCACTGCCAAAGGTTCGAAAGTTCGCGCGCGAACTACGGACCCGTCATCACACAATCAACAAGTCAAAGCTACTGACCATCAGCCAGCATATTTTTCAAAGAATACGAGTACTATCTAACGCTAAGAGAAGTCTAGAGCGGAGGGAGAGGTGGGTTAGAGAAAATAAAAAGTTTTTGTCTGACCCATCTCGACTCTTCCAAGACCCTCCAGTTACTGTCGACCATCCGCCTAAACCAGAGGAGGTCGAAGCATTTTGGAGAGAAGTCTACTAGGTCCAACATCCACTTCAAGAAGACTCAAAGAACATAAATAGCTTCAAGGAGCTGGACAATGCCCTCATAACAGCTGAGGAGGAATGCCCACCCATCACTACCGAGGTGGTGAAAAACGTATTAAGAGGCATGAAGAACTATTCCGCTCCCGATCCAGATGGTATCAAGACCTTCTGATGGAAGAAGTTTGCTTCAACCCACCAGCATCTGGTCCGAATTTTCACCTTATATCTAAAGTCGGAAGAGCCTATTCCGGAGTGGTTGGTGGAAGGGCATGCAGTGCTCCTGCCGAAGACGGGTAACTTAGCTGACCCTAAGAATTACAGGCCAATAACTTGTCTGAACACACTGTATAAGATCTTTACAGCTATCCTAAATGATAGGATTCTTCGGACAATTGGACCTGTGTGGCGAGAGATGTATGAACAACGCGGCTCAAAGAAAGGCGTAGCAGGATGTCGGGAGAACCTGCTCATCGATAGATGTGTTTGTATAGACGCAGCATCCTATCAGCGATCCCTATCGATGGCCTGGATTGATTACCGAAAAGCTTTCGATTCAACCTCCCATAGACTTATCATCTGTCTGTTGGGAAGCTCGAAGGTTCATCCACACATCGTGAGGTGTATAGAGAGATTAATGCCGCTTCGGAAAACCAGATTTACTATCTCATCTGGAAAACATCGTGTGATCACTAACAGTGTCACCTTTCAGGGAGGTGTGTTTCAGGGCGACACCATGAGCCCTTTTCTCTTTTGCCTCACATTATTGCCACTGTCTCTCGCACTTCGTCATTCTGAAGGGTACCTCTGTGACAAACCTGGAGATCGAAAGCATAAGGTCACTCATGTATTTTACATGGACGATCTTAAGATCTATGCTAGAAATAAAGAGAAACTAAACCAAGCTCTAAAAATGGTCAAAGGGTACACTCAAGGGATTGGAATGGAGTTCGGGTTGGAGAAATGCGCCACGGTTAATTTGAAGACAGGAAAACTTAATGGCATCCCCGAAGGCCCTGAGCTCGTCGACAGAAGCGCTATACGACACCTTAGCGCAGGAGAGACCTATACATACCTGGGCGTGCCACAGCGTCGCATTCAGGACGTGACATCTATAAAGGATACTCTCCGAAGCAGATACAAACATCTTATCCGGCAGATTTGGTCTTCCGAACTGTCGGCTAAGAGTATCTGCAACGAACATGCTTGCCGTCCCGGTAGAACTCTATTCATTTGGAGTGGTTCCATGGACGAAGGACGAGCTCAGATCCCTTGATATCGGGACGCGAAAGGTTTTGCACACGAACAAAAGCATGCACCTTAAGTCTTCTGTTCCGCGACTTTACATCTCACGCCGCCTAGCTGGTCCCGGAATACTGAATCTTGAATGTCTTTACAACAGGATTATTCTGGGTACAGCACATATAGTTGCAAATGGACAAGACCCTCTTCTTAAAATGGTAAGGAAACATGAAGAAGCGGGCAAAGGGGCGTTTCTGTACAAAGCAGCGGAGGAGGCTGCTGAGACACTCGGCCTTGAATTAAATACCAGGGATGAGCAAAATACATCAAAACTTATCCATCTTGAATACTCACTTCTGAAGGCCCGGATTAAGAAAGCACAGGAGAAAAATTTCCGCGAAGAGCTCCTCCACAAGAGAATGCACACGACATCGACTGATCCTCCACATTTCTGTGGAAGATGCCGTGCATCCTCTTGTCGAGGAGCTCTTCACGGAAGTTTTTCTCCTGTGCTTTCTTAATCCGGGCCATCAGAAGTGAGTATTCAAGATGGATAAGATTTGTTGCATTTTGCTCACCGCTGGTATTTAAGTCAGGGCCGAGTGTCTCAGCAGCCTCCTACGCTGCTTTGTACAGAAACGCCCCTTTGCCCGCTTCTTCATGTTTCCTGACCATTTTAAGAAGAGGGTCTTGTCCATTTGCAACTATATGTGCTGTACCCAGAATAATCCTGTTGTGAAGACATTCAAGATTCAGTATTCCGCGACGACCTAGGCGGCGTGAGATGTAAAGTCGCGGAACAGAAGACTTAAGGTGCATGCTTTTGTTCATGGGCAAAACCTTTCGTATCCCGATATCAAGGGATCTGAGCTCGTTCTTCGTCTATGGAACTACTACAAATGAATAGAGTACTACCGGGACGGCAAGCATGTTCGTTGCATAATACTTTGTTCTTAGCCGACAGTTCGGAAAACCATATCTGCCGGATGAGGCGTTTGTATCTGCTTCGGAGAGTATCCTTTATGGATGTCACGTCCTGAATGCGGCTCTGTGGCACGTACAGGTATGTATAGGTCTCTCCTGCGCTAAGGTGTCGTATAGTGCTTCTGTCGACGAGCTCAGGGTCTTCGGGGATGCCATTAAGTTTTCCTTTCTTCAAATTAACCGTGGCGCATTTCCCTAACCCGAACTCCATTCCAATCTCTTGAGTGTACCCTTTGACAATTTTTAGAGCTTGATGTAGTTTCTCTTTATTTCTAGCATAGATCTTGAGATCGTCCATGTAAAAACCATGAGTGACCTTATGCTTTCGATCTCAATGTTTGCCACAGAGGTACCCTTTGGAAGGACGAAGTGCGAGAGACAGTAGCAATAATGTTAGGCAAAAGAGAAGAGGGCTCATGGTGTCGCCCTGGAACACCCCTCTTTGCAAGGTGACACTGTTAGTGATCACACGATGTTTTCCAGATGAGATAGTAAATCTGGTTTTCCAAAGCGGCATTATTCTCTCTATGCACCTCACGATGTGTGGATGAACCTTCAAGCTTTCCAACAGACAGATGATAAGTCTATTGGAGGTTGAATCGAAAGCTCTCCGGTAATCAATCCAGGCCATCGATAGGAATCGCTGATAGGATGCTGCGTCTTCACAAACACATCTATCGATGAGCAGGTTCTCCCGACATCCTGCTACGCCTATCTTTGAGCCGCGTTGTTCATAAATCTCTCGCCACACAGGTCCAATTGTCCGAAGAATCCTATCATTTAGGATAGCTGTAAAGATCTCATACAGTGTGTTCAGACAAGTTATTGGCCTGCAATTCTAAGGTCAGCTAAATTGCCCTTCTTCGGCAGGAGCACTGTGTGCCCTTCCATCAACCACTCTGGAATAGGCTCTTCCGACTTTAGATATCAGGTGAAAATTCGGGCCAGATGCTGGTGGGTTGAAGGAAACTTCTTCCAGCAGAAGGTCTTGATACCATCTGGTCCGGGAGCGGAATAGTTCTTCCTGCCTCTTAATACGTTTTTCACCTCCTCGGTAGTGATAGGTGGGCATTCCTGCTCAGCTTTTTTGAGGGCATTGCATAGCTCCTTGAAGCTATTTATGTTCTTTGAGTCTTCTTGAAGTGGATGTTGGATCTCGTAGACTTCTCTCCAAAATGCTTCGACCTCCTCTGGTTAGGGCGGATGTTCGACAGTAACTAGAGGGTCTTGGAAGAGTCGAGATGGGTCAGACTCTTGCAGACTCAGCACTCTAGCAGGTCGTCATTGAGTCGATCCGTCTACTCAAAAGTATTGAGATTCCGTTGGTTCATTGCATTGACTCCGTCTTGATTGGCTCCCCCAACTTTTGGGTAGTCGGCATTGTTGTGCGACTCATGCGCGATTGTTTTGAACCGCACTTACTACAACTATGTTTGGTGTTTTCATTGTTGTTCCCACGAGCAGCTAGGGAAAGGGTTCGTCCATCCTTGTAGAGCCCCGCGTGCAAGGATAAGGCTGATACTCTGAGAGGTCGCCCGGTATCTCAGTTCACCGTTCGAGACACCTCACCCAGGGGCCATTCAGCGTTCGGCACGGTTGTTACACCTTCGCTTAGGGGTTATTCCGTCGGGATCATCCCTGGACAATTGTCCGCGACTGCTTATTCATTATTGTAACCATATTCAGCAGAAACCCTTGGTACAGGGATCCTCTTTCCGAAACCGAAATATATATATATATATATATATATATATATATAATTTTTTATTGTTCAAAACTGTTTTTCATTAATTTTTCAATAGTGATTTAAAGCTGAATATAGTTTTCAAATTTTATTCATTCGTTGTGCTTCTTCTTGGTGTAAGTCCCCTCGCTTCTGACATAAATTATTGAGTAGAGTGATTACTGTACTTGACTACACATACACTCTTTCTACTTCGTCGCACAGTTTTCTTTGGAAAAACGTCAAACTGCGAAGAGAAGGAATATTTTCTCAATTCTAGAGTTAAGTCAGAGTTAAGATTCAGAAGGTTTATGAGGAGTTCCAGGCACCATTTTTGCAGATGCTAATATACTTTAAAGTTCTTCAGTAGTTGGTTCGTGACAAGATTACTGAAGCTTCAACTAGATTTCTTTTGGCCTATTGATAAAGAGCATGTTTCATGGTGAAGCAGATTAAAAAAATTATACTTATTCGCAAAGTTTTGGGCTTCATCGTTATTCCAGTGGAATGACTCAGCTGAATTCTGGACTACAAATGCATAATTTTCAGCGTTAAAAAAAAGATGATTGTTGCAAAGCTGTAACAGATTGCGATTTTAGGTTAAGCAGACGTTCACAAAGCTGTTTAGCAAAATCTTCTGCGTCCATTATTTCTGTATGTAACGTACTTCTGTCGATGCGCTGCCATGTTTGGAATTCTATTCTGACAATGCACTGATCAGCGAGAACTGATGTTGTGAAATATTTAAGAGCGTTTGTGCCAGGAGACGCTGAAGAGAAAGACGATTCTTCCAAGTATACAGCATCTAGTATAAGGTTCACAGTTTCATGATGGGTGCTGACGCAAACGCTATGCGTACTACTGTATCCAGCGAGAACACAATTTCGACGCCTAAGCTGTGAGAATTTTGATAAGCTAATATTTGCAGTTTTTTCATTTGTTCACCTTTTTCTGTCTTATCTTTTTTTACTCCTGTTTTATCTATTTTAAATCATCACGATAATATTCAATGCCCGTGATGGGTGAGTCTTATTTCATATAAAGTATATTGTCACGTACGAACTAAATAAATTTTATTTTTAAATCCATTGAAAACAAAGGACCCGTAAATAAAGGCTGCCTAGTATCGACACGCTGGGGGGAGGCTTCCCCAAAACTGAAGGAAGGGCGAGAGACTCGACTTTCCTATTTTTATTTTTATGTGGGTTTTACCCCTACTCTCGGGCTGAGAGTTGTTGTCCCGGAAATTTAGAATGGCGATGAGAAATTGGGTGTTTTCAGGTTTGTCGAATTAGAAATGAGGGATGTCTCCAATTTGTGATAACAATAATAAGGCTTATTCAAGAGCAAAGAAATAGGGGACATTCTATAATAAGAGCAAGATTCTAATAATAGGGCACATTCTACAATGGGTAGAATGTGTCGACAGGTAGAGGAAAAGAAGAGAAAAAATATATAACAGCAAAAAGGAATGATACAGCTCACCAATACGTCGTACTTAAAATTACCGCTCGTCGAATAGAAAAAGGAAAACTAAGTCCCGAAGTGACTTCCGAATTTTCTTCTCTTAATAGAGCGGGTGAAAACCTTCTATTTCCGTGGGTTTATTAACCCACTCTAGTCTCTTAGGGTATTCGCGACACACACAAACACGCGCAAACACCTGTCACCTTCCGTGAATTCGCTTTTACTTTCTCTCCCAGATTTTCCTTCTCCTCCTCTAGCTTGCACCGCCGCGTCGATGATTGCAGGTCTTTGTCATGGAAGATTTCTTCCACCAGCGCTTCATGTTGACTCCTCCTGATCGCACAAATGCCTCTCCGTAGCTTTGCTTCTGCTCTCTCCCGATTTAGTCTTTTCCATCGTCTCTCTCCGTCACTTTTAGGTGTTATCGTTCTCATGGAAGTGTTGTTGTTTGTTGCTGCAGTTGTTCCTTGGCTCTGTTGCTGTTGTCTCCTCTCCCTCTCGTGACGAGGTTTGCGTGATACTGCTACCTGACTGGCTGCATCTGAGGTTCCAACAACTTGCTTTCTACCACTTTTTGCAAACTTCGGAGTGTTTACTTCCGACATACTGGTCTCTGGCAGCCTAATTGCTCTTCGTGTTGTTGTGATGAATCTGGGTCGAGTATGCAGTATTCTATGACTGTGTGTCTCGGTTTTGATGATGTTATCCTCTTTTAGGTCTACGTCGCACTGGATGGTCACGCTGCAGTGGGTGTCCAGAATCTCAAATTGGGTAAATGCGTCCGGCATTTTGGCTTTTCGGTTGTTCCTGACCTATCCTCTGCTCTTTGCCTAGCCTAGAGCCTGTCAGGTATAGCCACCGCATGTTCTTCATCCCCTCCATAGATTTTCTTTCTCCGGTACTTACGGAGACCATTTGCGTGATACCATGGGTACGGCACTTCAGCCTAATTTCTGTTGCAATAATCGGGTGGACGGGGTGGGGCAGCATGGAACCTTTGGCGACTCCATGAAAGGCGCGGTAGTAGAAAGCATTACACATCGCATGTACAAAAGTTGCTTATTTGTCAAGAGAAATCAGAGTTCTAAAACTTTTCGTTGCAGGAATCGGTAGGTTCATCAATTTCACTCAACTTTTAATTTCCGGCGACTTCACGAGTGAGCGCTGATCCTGGACTTTGTGATCCCTCTTAATTACATTGAGTACCGTACCCATGCGTGGTATTGTCTCCTCTCTCGATCGTTTCCGACGTTCCATAGGATGTACACATTGGTGGCGATTTGTTTCTTAATCACATAGGGTCCTTTGTATAGGGCAAGGGACTTCGCCATACCCATGCGTGGTATTGCCCCCTCTCTCGATCGTTTCCGACGTTCCATAGGATGTACACATTGGTGGCGATTTGTTTCTTAATCACATAGGGTCCTTTGTATAGGGCAAGGCTTTTGATTCGCTCTCTTAGCACCACTAATTGTTCTTTTCTATTAGTTTGTGGGTGTGGCGGTACTGGGGGTAGGAAATCTTTCCACCATCTTTTTGGTTTTCGTCTACACAGCGCCTCATGTGGTGTAACCTTCGTAGTGTCGCGATGTGATTCATTGATGATTGTTTCCACATTCTCGAGTTGTGAGTACCATCCGGCTTGTTTTTCAGGAGGCAGGAGGGTCCTAAAGAGTCTCACCAACTCTCTATTTACTCTTTCCACCATGTTGGCCTGTGGGTGTCGTATCGATATGAGAAACATCCTAATTCCTTGATCTTCCAAGGCCTGCTTCCATTGCTGGCTGGTAAATTGCGTGCCCCTATCAGAAAGCACTTTAGGAGGTGCCCGTATATTTTCCGCCAACTCATCGAGTTTTTTTTACTGCTATTTCACTTGTGGTTTTACGTATACTTCGTAAATGTATCTTATCATTACGAGAAGATATTCATATCCATATTTCTTTTTTGTCATCGGACCAAAAAAATTTATGGATATGAGTTCCTTATGCGCTGCTCAATCTCGGGCGTCCATTTATAATTTAACGCATTGATCGTTACACTCGTTTCTCCACGATTCTTCTTATAACTTTCATCATCGTGCAGTCTGCTTAGTACGTCAGCCATGACGGTTTTTTTCCTGGCAGATGTTCGACCTTAATTCTATAATCTTGAATCGCGAGAATCCAGTGTGTCAATCGAGCATTCACGAATTTCCATGTTTTTAGAAAATTAAGCGCTAAGTGATGATTTCTATTTATGATCTCGGCGCCATGTAAATACGTGCAGAACTTCTATAGTGGTTATACTATGGCCAGAAGTTCCTGTTCTGTAGTAAAATACGTTAATTCAGGTCCCTTCAGCGTTCCACTAGTTAATGTTATTATTTCTTTCTCTTGTTGATCGTTTAATTGGTACAAGACGGTACCAAGCGTATAATTGCTTGCATCGGTCTCGAGATGATAAATTTCTGGCATATCAGGAAAATTTAGCATGATTCAGTTTCCGAAGAGTTGTTTTACTCTCTCAAAAATTTCTTGTGCCTCCTAATTCCAGTTCCAGAGAACTCCTTTTTTTATCAATTTGAGAAGGGGCACAGTTTCAGCAGCATGCTTGTCACTAAATTTCGAATAAAAATTTATGAACTTCAAATAGCCTCTCAATTGTTTTACATTTCTTCGCGCTGGAAAGTAATGAATGCTGCTTAGGGTGGTCCAAAAATTCGACTTTCGATTTTTTGTGATAACCCCCCCCCCCCCATTTTGTTCGTTTTCCGGAAAAAGAAATTCCGTATTTTTTTTATATTTTACCTTAACCCGTGCCCCCGGGCTTTTGAAATTAACATGGGGTTTTGAATGGTAAAAGCTCGATTTTCAAAAAAATGGAAAAAAGTAGTACTTGTTAAACATTTTTTGTCAATTAAAGTATTGTCCCCTCTTGAGGAGTATTTAAGGAATAATTTCCACCCAATAGCTTTTAATCTTTACACACCTAAACCCCTTTAATTGTGCCCGGAAAATGCCCCAAAAAATGCGAAATAGCAGTTTTCTATCAAATTCATGCTAAAGACGGTATTTTTGAAAAAAATTTCAACATGAATTATTTTTAATCGATAAGTGACGAGTTTTAAAATATATTTTGAAATTGTTTAAACAATTAGTATTTGTTCAAACAATTTTTTTCCCCTGTAAATCGTGAAAAGTTATTATCTTTCGGAATAAATCGTACAAAGTTGATGAATGTCAAGAGCAGTACTTCTTATTTAACTTATTTGGTAATTATTTAAATAATTTTCATTTCTTTAAACAATTTTTTCTCCATAAAATCGTAAAAAGTTATTATTTTCTGAAAATAATGACACAATTAAAGAATGTTGAAAGCAACACATTTTTGAAGGATGTTTGGTGATTATTTAAATTATTTTGATTTGTTTAAACAATTTTTCCCCCTGTAAAGCATGAAAAATTATTACTTTCTGGAATTAATGACACAATTAAAGGAATTTGAGAGTAATATTTTTTTCTATAGAATATTGTTACGTCATGGAAAACGTAAAATACTTTCCTTTTTAATTAGGTTCCTCGATTTAGTTGAGATCGAAGATCTCGCACAGGGAAGAGGAAAGAGTAGCCAATAAAATAAGTATAGATTAGTTTAAACAGTTCATCATAATCAATTACACTTAAAACGTATTGTTTATTAAGGCTTTAGCACAAGAAACTGAAGGAAGGCATGTAGACACTCTAATCCTTGGCCAGGACCTTTAAAAGAAAGGAGACTCATGTATTATGGCCCAAAAGGAGTTAGATAATGAAATTAGATTTATTAAAATTAGAACTTACCGGTTTATTGATTCGATTGAAGAATCAAATGATATCTAGATGGTCTCCGTGTAGTGGTGTGAAAGAAAGGGGTTGTGCACCTTGATGTAAACAATAAGGGTTTCAATTCAGGGTTGAATGGGTACGAAGTAATCCAAGATGGGAAATCCCAGATTCAGGTTTCCCGGTGCACAACACTTGACACAAGGGCACACACACTAACACGCGAAGGATACCGGTTTGACACACTAGACACTGGACAGTCGAATCGGGGAAAACCGTAGGAAATAGAGAAGAGTTGTACGGAACTGTAACTTCTAATTTTTTGACTGACCCATGCTGGTCCATTCACTTTTTATAGGGCCTATGGCTACGTTCATGCATGCCGCAACGATCCTGTATACGCGTACGTCACGTATATATATATATATATATATATATATATATA